>JAPMUY010002423.1:0-60000 GCA_026901105.3 Galaxias olidus | reverse complement strand
TAGTTGTTAAACACAGGTCAGATCATAGACCTTTAGGAACAATTTGCCCTGAAATACATTTTTAATAATTATTTTTAAGTTACTTTTCCTAATAGTAGAGTAATATACAGATTTGCCTTGTAAAGAAGAAGACGCATTTAGCGAATATGAGAACATAAATAAATAATATATTTAGATTTTCGAATGAATAAATGCTGGCTTTAAAACTAGATTTGTTTTGCCACCTCAGGCTAACAATCACTATTATGAAAAACGATTGCGTTTGTCAAAGAGGAGAATGTCAAGACAAGGGTGTTTGACAAAATAATGTCCTGATAAATAGCAGGTAAATCTTTGTTCATGTATAAAGACTACACCTGTATGCAACATAATTCCCATCTGAACATCTAGCGACTGCACAAAATAAGAAAAACATTTTCCCATATGACCAACATTGACTTACCAGAAAGGGGGCGCAGACCCAGGTGAAGGTAGACACGGCGCCTAGGTAGGCAGTCTTCTTGAGGACGTGCAGCTCACTCTCTCTGATGGCCGACACTTTATCCTGGAAGGCAAGCTCCCAGGCATACAGCTTCAACACCTTGATCCCATTCAGCACCTCGTTCATAAGCTTAATCCGGTTGTCCTTGTTTTTCATTTGGGCTACCTGCTCAGAGAAATTATACTGGTACAATTATGTACAAAGGCTGGTACAAATTACTTGACTACAACAGATCATGACATGAGTGAACACCAATATCGCAGAGGATAAAATTAATGATTAGGAAGGTGTGCCAATTCCCACCTGGTAAGTTTTGGTTTTCATGGCAATGACTGCGTTGACTGGGACCATGAGCACCATCACAGCCACTCCTGCCAGCACAGATGGACCCAGATTCTACACAGCACAATCAACACATCTCAAATCATTGAAAGAGAGGACTGTCTTGCACAGGGGAATCATCAGAAATGATATCTATCTATACGTCTGTCTAGATAGACAGACAGACAGACACAGAAGTTCTGGTTTTTAATCACTGACCTGCCAGAGGAAGTAGAGGGCCAGCACAACCTGCAAAGGGGCCGACCATATCATGTTGATGTAAGTTACAAGGTCCATAAACCGCTGGGCATCGACAGACATCAGATTGACAATCTCGCCAACTGTGGAGGTGCGTCGAGCAGCATTGCTTATTACCAGTGCCTGAAAGTGTTGTGTGTGTGTGTGTGTGTGTGTGTGTGTGTGTCAGAGGGATAAAGAGGTCATATTGGAAAATAAGATCAATTGAAGTGGAAGTCTGGGTCAAAGTCTTAAGTCTATAAACCTAGAAACTAAAACCCTTGTATTAACTAATGCCTAGTCATAGGTAGTTGCTTAGAAAAGCCATACCTTCCTGTAGACAGCACCTACAATTGCAGTGCGCAGCCTCATGCCTGTGACAAAGCAGACATGAAAGTACTTTTGCAGGATGAGAGTCTGAAAACAGGTGCACACAAATAGCAGAGCCGTGTAGAAATAGCCTTGCCAGGAGGGGGCACTGGAGTCATTCACAAACCTAATCAGCAACCTGGATAATAGTAAAAAAAAAAAAAGGTTAATGGAGAGATTAAGCAGAGACAGAAGCCGTTTACCATTACTAAGTGTCCATGCTCCTGCTCTGGCTCCCATGCAGGCATGCTCACGAAGCTCAGGGCAGTTCTCTGTCCTTCACTGCTGGTGGTGGCTTTGGGTGATACAGTATTACGTAATTTGTGATGTTGAAAATGTTTGAAATATATGTACATACTTGGGTACCATTGTAAAAACATGCCATGTCAACACATACATTTGAAGCTGTAAATTAAATTAATTTCTTAAAAAAAAGGTTTTAACCATACCAGATTTCATGTTAAACTATAGTTTTGGGAAGTCAAATTCATGGCTTTTGAAGCTTCTGATAGGCAAATTGACATAATTTGAGTCAATTGGAGGTGTACCTGTGGATGTATTTCAAGGCCTACCTTCAAACTCAGTGCCTCTTTGCTTGACATCATGGGAAAATCAAAAGAAATCAGCCAATACCTCAGAAATACCTCAGCGCCTTATGGTAAAAAATTTAACTGCAATAAGCGCCAATAGAGGCTCACTGGGGCAGGAATGAGTCTGCTCCATTCCTACTCTGTAGCCCTCAACCATTTTATTGAATTAGTCTGCACGTTTATACTGCAGGATTTACAATCAGCATCGCTGCACCTGCTGTTTCTACATCAGTGTAGTTTATTTAAAAAAAAACATCTGGTCTAGTCTATTCACCTTTGAAATGTGTTGGCTGGTATGTTTACAGATACGGTCTATTCTATAATATAATAAGTAGCCTATTTCCTACTTCATTATTAAAACGCCTATATCAAAACTGGGCGTGGCTACTGGCTAGTGATTCCGGAGCTGGTGCCAGTGTCTGCTCCACAAGTATATATGGCCACGGGCCTCCACTGCTCTTTAATAAGCAATTGTTTGATTGCCCTGATGATATCAATGACAGGGTAATTGTCACAATTCATATGAAATATTGTACTAAATTAATATATTCCACCAACCTGTAGCATTATTTAACAGGCCCTGTTAAAGTGATGAAGCAAGATTTGCTGGTTTGTTACGAGAGATGAGTCTTTTTTTTGTCAAGAATGCTAGTGTGAGTTCAGGTCTTTCTGTTGGTAAGATTTTACTACAGTGTCTGTTTTTTTTTAACCAACTACACTAGCACATTTTAAGTTCTGCACAATTTTGTAAGTACATATTTTTACCACACAGGCTTGGGCTAATTGTTTATATTTTGTTGGCACTTTATGCTGTGACAATATAAATGGTTTTCCTTTGCATGTAGCCTACTTTTGGAGGTACATTTTTGGATTTTTGTTTTTAAAGAATAAAGAATGGAAGCTCTATAGTACATATGTATGGTGGTACTATGTTGTGTTTTGAATGATAGGTACATTAGAGCACTTTAATGTTAGTAATTAAAGAAAATATAAGTAGTGCAGACAAAAATGGTAATTTAATGTTATTCTGAAGTGCCTGTTGTTGCACGCACACACACGCTTGTACTTCATACCACCCTTGCATAAGTCAGTATCCCACTTGGGCCACTCCTGTTAAACAAGTCTGGACACACCACTGCTCCACAAGTCTGGTTCATCCTTGGGAGAAACTTCCAAACGCCAGAAAGTTTTTTTGTTTTTTTTTATCCCAAACAGCACATTAAAATAGTAGGCCTAATCCAACATTATTCATCAGCATTAATTATTAGTTGACAAGAACATTTAACCTTAGCATAGTGTTGTGCCTCTGCTCTCATGTAATCTAACCGTTACCAGCACTGAAACTGGGAGTTTGACCATGTGACAGGCTTACAGCTAGGCTAGCAAAGATGTCTAAAAAGTCAAGCGTCTGGAAAAATGAGGAATAGCTTGTGTTGTCGTCGTTTGTATACAGAAGACAGGTCTTCTATAAAACGTTGGCGTAGGCAATACATTTATTTATTCATGTCACGATACCAGAAATTTTGTAGTCAATACCAATACCAGTGAAAGTCCACGATTTGATACCCAATTCGATACCATGGTAAAAACCTAAAAAATCTATTAAATTCCATATACTTCAACATACACACATTTTTAAAAGATATTACAAAAAACAACAGTGGCATACAGCCTTCAAGCAAAAAATAAAAAGAAACAACAATTAACAGTACAAAAAAGAACAGTGGCAATTAAATTATTTCAAACTAGCAATATTGTTTATCATTACAAACAATAATCTTTTAATGATGGCACATTCTTTCAATTGCAGTAACCGACCAAGACATGAAAAACAGGGAAATAATAAATAGGCCTTTAGAGATATTGGGTCAAAAAGATTAAGCCTGTTGCTTTAAGGTGTGTGTGTGTGTGTGGGGGGGGGGGGGGGGGGGTGATGGGAAAGTAACACTAGGCCTAATTAAAATAAACAACCATTGACATTACAAAAAAGAGGTCTATTTATATAATTATGAAAAGAAACATACACTCACGTTTTATAACACAAAGAGAGTCATTGGGATGTAAACTACTACAGCTGCATTGGGGTGTAAACTACTCTAGCTAATTTACAGGAAAAGTTCGCTTTCTCTTGAAGTATACAGGGGAGGACCCAGCATACTTCGAGAAAGCCAATTTTTCCTGTTTGTTTTTGTTTCGTTTTGGCCAAGGCTGTAATTGCCTATCTACAGGCCTACTTGTTCATTTCTGAGTTCTGATTTGAGTTTGCGGTAGTTTACAGCAGGGTAGGCAAAACCATTACGGATTGAGACAAACACTTTAAGGATCGCGACAAAACATTACCGGTGTTTACTCGGGGGTTCTTTCAGCCTTGAGGAATTTAGCTAGGAAACAAATGGGCTGCACAGCGCCCTGCAAACAAACAGCCAAATCCACGTCTTTTTGCTGGTGTTTGTTCGCTTACATAACATTTCTTAATTGCTGCCGGTACCTTTGGTACTGTAGAAAACGAGTACCGTCACGTTTTTAGAATTTTGGCTTCGACTTGGTACAGAAGTATCGGCTCTCGTGACATCCCTACGCTGAAGGGTCCTGCCAGAGGTCCCAGATATCAGTGCGTTGCAGTAGTCCAGCCTTGAGGAAACAAAGGCATGGGCGAGTTTCACAGCAAATGGAGGGGTGGGGTAGGGCAGAGTTTGGAGATATTTTTGAGGTGGAAAAATTTGACTTGGATGATCATATCAAGCAGCTCTGCAAAGTACACATTTGAATCAAACTTGACGTCTAGGTTTGAGATGGAGGAGAGAAAAATGTTCTGTCCAGCAGTGGTGAGGTGGATTAAGGGGGAGTGCTGTACTTGGGTACCTATCAGTAAAGTCTCTGTCTTGCTGATGTTTAGATGGAGGGATTTCTGATTCATCCATGCTTTTATGTCCTCCAGGCAGCTGTTCAGGCCAGTGCAGGCAGTAGACTGTGTGTCATTTTCAGGTATAGCTGTGTGTCATCAGCATAGGAATGGAAAGATATTCCATGATGTGTCATGACCCGACCAAATGGGAGCAAATACAGGATGAACAGGATGGGACCCAAGACAGAGCCTTCGGGGACTCCGCAGGTGACAGGGAGTGTCCTGGCGTTTGATCCCCCTCGAGAGAGAAACTCAGTCATGTCTGTAAGGTGGTTGGTTGTTCTGCGCTGCAACCACTTTTTCCAATTGGAGAAGAAGGGGAGGTTGGAAATTGGCCTATAGTTGCCCTGAACTTCTGGATCTAGTGAAGTTGAAAAGTTTTACGGATAGCCTACGGTACTCCCTGGGCTTATCTGGTTACAGCCACAAAGTTGTTTTCACATTCAACATTGATTACATGACCTGGAATATGGCTAGGACCCATAAAATGTCCAGAAAAATAAAACGAAAAAACATAAATCCTAGACCGTAAACCCCAATGACAACAAAATTACAGTATACCATTCTTAGGCACACCACAGTAATGCTTAAGCGTGCCGATAGGTCAAAGATTTAGCCCACAGACTAGTGCATCAAAATGTATAACTGTAAACTGTATGACATTGTAATTTCTCTCAATCTTTCAATAATATTTTATCACATTAAGCGATTTTTAAAACAGTACAGCCATAATAATGAATGTAAAAAAACGTAACAGATGATCAGAGGAAGACATAGTAAAGGTACACAACAAACCTTTTTCTTGCACTTTTACCATATTTACTTGTATTTAGCTACAATTCTAACACTTGTATTACCATCGGGAACATTGGACCCAAACACCACGTATGTAATACAAATGTGTAGGGGGGTGCGCACTGTGCACTCAAGGCAAATTTGCTCTTTAACGTGTTCTTCACAGAAAATTAGCCATGGCCAATGGGTCTCAGGTCGAGAAAATGACAAAATGTTTAGTAAACATTCAAGAGACCCGAACACCACATGAGGGTTAAAAACCGTATATTCTGTTTTTTTAAATAAATATTGTTTTTCATGGTCTTTGGGAATCAAATAATCAAAACTGTTTGAACAAACTCCTCCAAGGCCTTATTAGTTTCAATAAGCTTGCTATTGATCGCTAAGATTAATTTATTGCCTGTTCCTTATCCGGACATGGTTCCTGGCTTCTTTCATGTAAATTTTTAATTCTGATTAAAACATTTCAATTAGTATAATTGAGGGTAACAATCAAATATTATTAATTGAACAGTTAAATAGTAGTCATTTAACTAAAATCAAATATTTAGGACTGTAACTAGAAAAGTCAAAGTGCATAACAGAAGAAATGCGGTAGAGAGGAGCCAATCACCCTTTCGGTCTCTTTAAAAGTAACTGGGCTTGTTTTAGATCTGTTAGTCAGTGTTAATCCTTAAATGGAATGTAGTCTATTTCTAAATAAAAAAAAGGAAAAATAGCTTTGTTAAACAAGTAGGCTTACATATTATTTTCTTTTGTGATATGACAAAACAACATGACACTTCACCTGAGGATCTCTGGTCCGACAAACATAAGGATGTCTTGTATGATCTTGTAGAGGGAGGAGATAAGGAAGTAGGGTCCAAATGTCAAGCACAAAGCCCAGAACAGAGAGGGCTCGCTTGTCTTAATAGGTATTGTTGTGATGAGGATCTCAGACTCTGCTTCATGCTGATCCACTTTCCTCTCATCTTGAGATGTCTGGTTGGGGGAGTACAACATTTTCTCCTTTGGCCTGGAGGGGATGAACCAGATGATAAGATTACACTGCAGTAGAAAGCAATCAATTTAGTTTGTCTGTGCACATGGGCGTAGGTTTGTGCTGGACATACTATTAAAGCGTTCACATATTTTCCTAATTTCTACTTTATTTCAACAAGGCAGCATGGCTAAGGATTAGGCAATGCAATTGAATGCCCATTTCACTCAAATGCAGCAAAGACATTTTTACGTCTCTTAGACCCAATAATATATTTCTGGCATAGGCTATTGACTTTTCATTTAGCAGGTCCAAATTGTCTTGACGTAGCCTATGTGACAGACAGCAACATGTAAATGTCTACCTTTTTTATATTGTTGAGGGAAGCCATATATATTTCTTTTTTATTTATCCTTTATTAAACCAGGTGCATCCCATTGAGATAAGTGTCTCTTTTTCAAGGGAGCCCTAGCCAAGAGGTAGACGCCAGCATAAAACATAAAAAAATAAAAAAATCAACATTAAAAACAAACATAAATGTCCTGCCATGGCGATAGTGTGTGCGAGGTGAGGACTAGTGGTCTGATTTGTGAATCCTTATACATTTATTTGTGAACCATGCCATTAATATATTAATCAGGAATTACATTTATGAATTGTCCTGCATTTATCTGTGATTATTGATAGCGATCTTATTCCATATTTATTTCCTCCAGACTTGACTTTCGCAGTGCACTTTATTCTGGAATCAGCAAGCGAAACGTCCAAAGATTGTAATTGGTTCAAAACGTTGCTGCCAGGTTTTTAACGCGTAGGCTACTAGAAGAAGAGACCACATTACATCTATCCTCAGCCCTTCATTGGTTACCTGTGAGTTTTAGAATTTATTTTAAGATTTTACTGCTAGTGTTCAAAGCCTTGAATGGTTTGGCGCCTGCCTATATCTGCGATCTGCTTTTATCGCTGCATGAGATCCTCCAGCAGGGCCCTTTAAATAGTTCCAAAATCCAAATGCTGCAGCAAGGGTGACCGGGCTTTTGCTGTTCGAGCCCCTAAGCTTTAGAACTCCCTGCCCAATGATATCAGGCAGGCCACCTCAGTTTCATTTTTTAATCACTTCTTAAAACTCACTTATCTTAAAGCATTCTCTTAACCGCCACTTTTTAAATTTGGTTTTTAGCAAATTTTTTGTTATTTTACCTGATTTTACTGTGTGATTAGTGTTTTAATTATATTCTATTTTTTACTGTTACTTTTGTTGTAAAGCAACTTGTAACTCTGTTTTGAAAGGCGTTATATAAAAAAAGTTATTATTATTATTGTTATTATTATTATTATCCATCCATCCATCACCTTTACCGCTTATCCTGTACAGGGTCACGGGGGGGGGGGGGCTGGAGCCTATCCCAGCGGACACAGGGCGAGAGGCGGGGAACACCCTGGACAGGTCGCCAGTCTATCACAGGGCCGACATATAGGGACAGACAACAACTCACACTCACATTCACACCTTCGGGCAATTTAGAGTCACCAATTAACCTGCATGTTTTTGGACTGTGGGAGGAAACCGGAGTACCCGGAGGAAACCCACGCGAACACGGGGAGAACATGCAAACTCCACACAGAAACGCCCTTGGGTCAGGTGGGGATTGAACCCAGGACCTTCTTGCTGTGAGGCAACAGTGCTAACAGTGCTAACCACCGATTATTATTATTATTATTATTATTATTATTATTATTATTATTATTAATAATATTATTGGAACCTATGGGATTTTCCCAACGTCAAAAATTGTAAGTCATTGTAAAAGGCTAGAGAGGTCAAAGTTCAGGGCAACTCGATTTCGCGGGTCTCAAAAATTAAGCTGATGTTTGGAACTGTGTTACGTGCATTTGAGGAAAATCCAAAGATATATATTTTACGAGAATCACCCTTTTGTATGGGATGGTCTGGTCTTCCCTATGTACTAAAGTATAGTCAAGTTTACAGCAGGAGTGCCTCGTAAACCTTAGCTGCAGGGGCGTCACTTTCACAGGAAGCTGCAGGGGCGTCACTTTCACAGGAACACAGTATTATTGACATTAATAAATGAATAAATAAGTTGATAATAATGTAGCTTTTTATGTTGAAATTTCCTTTCAGTTGCCTAACTCATAGTTTATTATCAATGTTTAGGTTGACATGGTAATAATAAGGATAAGGATCTATCAGGTGGATCAGGGATGGAGACTAGGGGTTGACCGATTATTAGCCTGGTCGATTATCGGTGCTGATATTCAGCATTTTAGAGATTATTGGTATCTGTATTTTTTTAGTCCGATTGTCGATACATTTAATTAATTAGAAAATGTGCTACTTTGGCTTTGATGCAACCACCCCTCTGTGGTCTCGAGCAATGTCCCACCCACAGCACTATCTGAATGGTTACACGTGACGAGTAATGGCCTATCAACCCTGAAGGCTACTGTGCCACGCGATGTACAATTGCCGGTGAGTGATCGGAGCTGTGTTTCGAAGTAATGCCACCAGATATTGCCGAAGCTGCAATAAACATCAAAATCGTATGCTGAATTTGCAAAAGCACCTAAATCTTATAATCTAGGCTATTTCTATGATGACAAGCATGCACAGTTTCCCAGTTACACTGAAATGCCTCAATAATTAATTGTTTGTATTGATACTATAACAAGATCGAGAACAGATACAATGTATTTATGTAGCCATATATCTTTGAGTAACGTTGGTGTCAGTGCCACTGGAACTTATTTTAGCTATTATATTGCGAACGTAGCATTACTGGCTGTGAATTGGTGTTTACATGTTAGCCGACGGTCATAATAACATGAACTAATGTTAAATATCGTAGAGCTAACTTAAATGCAATAGCGAACGTCAACAAGTTGATTTCTTGATTCATTGCTTAAACAGCCGACTATAAAAAAAATGTATAGGCTATGGGCACGGTCACACATGAGCGAATGCAGGCGAATGACCATCACCTGCCGAGGCAAAATTCATATCTTGTGCTGAGGGCATGGTCACACACGCAAACCTAACATTGGGTAATATGCGCCGCCTTCTCACTTCCATACTATGCAAGCGAAGGGGCGAATTAAACATGTTTCCAGCTTTAACCAACAGCAAAGACGTTTGGTGTGGTTGACACCACTTAGGTCACATCCTGCACTGCCCATATTCAGCACGACAAGATATGGATGGACTAAAGCAATAATGTGAAAGTGCAGAATGGGAGTATTATTTATAAGAAATGCTGCTGGGAGCTCCTTGAACTTTTTTTTTGAGATAAAGTTGAAAAGTTCTCTTAAATTAAACATTTACGCGTAAAGGCATTTCAAGTTTCGTGTTTGTGCAATTGTACATTTTGACACCAAGATCAGAATTTTTACCGCTAATGTACATCGGTTCCAAATATCGGTCTCCTTGATTACTAATAATCGATATCGGCTGGCAGTTCTCAGGCCAACTCCAATTGGGGAATACAACAAGTACATGGGGCCGGGGACCTCACAGACCAGCTCATTGACTACTACTCCTCTTGCCAGAAGTCAATGAGGTGGTACAGAACTCTGTTTTTCCACTTAGGACATTGCTGTCACAAATTCATTCATCCTCCACAAATAACAATGTGCAACAAACAACAAACCAATGTCATATCAGGTCTTTGTTGAGCTTCTCACTGCTGAACTTTGTGGGGTGCCAATGGATAACACCCCAGCAGAGAAGAACTATGCTCACACTCCTGTGGCCATTGTTTCCGACAATGTACATTAAAATAAGGCAACAGCAGGCCGCAGGAGGTGCAAACTGTGCAAGAAATACATTCCATGGCAGTGTAAGGAGAGTCAGATCCCCCTGCAGGAGGTGCAAACTGTGCAAGAAATACATTCCATGGCAGTGTAAGATCCCCCTTGTGTGTGATACTTGACAGAAACTGCCATGATCAGTATCACAGTTAGGGACCACTGAAAGACTTTCTTTTTCAGGGTGGTAGAACATTTTGACTGCAAAAACGAGTATGGACAATGGCCACAGCAATGTAAATAGTTTTGTGGGAAAGTGATTTATAAGGTCCCACACACTTGCCTGTGATGCCAGACACCAGTGACGACAGCATGTCTGAAAATAGATCTACTTTCACATTTTTTTATGTGTTTTACTAATAAAACTGAAGAAATTCAATGGATGTTTTTTTATTTTTTATTATGGTCATTATGTAATATTCTACAGTCCAAAAATTTGGTTTGGGTGTCACACTTTATTAGCCCCAACTGTGATATGTGTTACTTCACTGTACTACCAGAAATGACTGCAATATTGGTTAAAATGTAAAGATATAAAAACCACCATAAAATACCCTAGGTCTCAGAGGGTTAAACAGAACAAAACTTCATGTAGTCTGCGTGGCGCAATTTTAAACACGTTGTTATGCATCATGAGAATGCCGTTGCACGCTAAACCAAATTCAGCATTTACTTCAAAAGGGAAATATAATGCATATCCATGATGGATAACATGAGGCACTAAAAGCAAAGCAACACAGATCCCAAAAAAAAATTTTTTGTTTGTTTTTATACAGTACTCACATGCATTCAGTAGACGTTCTCTTAAATAAATCAGTGAGTTGTCAGAAATTATGTTTTTTACTTTTTCTTTAACGTTACAAGATCGATATATAAATAAAGGTGTATTTATCGATTCTGCCACACTTCTTTTAATCTTGTTTTTCTCGACCAACCAAGTGCAAACCAAGGATAGGAACTGACCTTTTGATTTTTTTACACTCCTTGATCCAGCGGCGTACAAGCTGAGGTACAACCATTTGGGAGCGGTCCTCTGTGTTCAGACACCACAGATCCTTCTCCTCCAATGGACGCTTGTATCCAATCACCATCAGCCTGGAATAGGCAGAGAGGATGTCATTAAAGCTCAGAGTGACACTTCATTCTGTTTCTCAGTTTTAACCTTCCTCTCAGTCAGTATACTCAGGAACCTAAGTTCAAGTAGTCTTTATTCTCCCCGAGGGGCCATTTGGTTAACAGCCAGCAGTTACAACATAAAACAGACAATAATAAATAGACAACATTTACAGAATAAAAAAAAATAAAATCACATTGAGGTATTTAAAAGGCCAAAGACAGCAGGGACAAATTAGTTTTTAAGTCTGTTGGACCTGCATTTTGGCAACTTGTAACTGTAGCCTGATGGAAGCAACAAAAACTCCTTGAACAGAGGGTGGCTTGAATCAGCCAAGATTGACTGGGCCTTTTTCAAAGTCCTGATCTTGTGCAAGTGTGTGAGGTCATTCAAGGTAGTGCCGGCAATTTTGCTACACACTTTGACAATACCAGGCAGTCTGTTGTAATTTTTGATGTTCAGTGACCCGTACCAACTGACAAAAGAGAATGTGAGGACTGATTTATGAAAATGTTTTATTCGTGTTTTATTCAAAGTATTGTCAACATTAAAACTTAGAAGTTTGCGGTAAAAATAAGTGCGCTGATGGGCTTTACTACACACTGCATCCACATGAAGCTCGAAGGTCAGCTTCTCAATTACAGTACCTAGATATTTGTACTGCTGCACCACTTCAACAGCCTGATCATTAATCACTACGGGAGAGATGATTGTATGACTTTTCCGAAAACTTAGTCATCTCTTTAGTTTTTGACACATTGATGTCCAAAAAGGATGACGTGCACCAATCAGTGAATTCTGTCACTACAGGGCCATGATCAGTGTGGTCACTGCTGAGGAGCGACACGATGACAGTCATCGGCGAACTTAATGATGTGATGCCTTTCATATTGGCTTCGGCACGCATTAGTGTATAGGGCAATTAAAAGAGGGGAGAGGACGCACCCCTGGGGTGATCCGGTGGAGGAAAATAGGACGTCTGATAAAACGCCATTAACCTTCACACGTTGCGACCTTTCAGTTAAAAAGTCCATCAGCCAACATATCAGACCAGGATCAATGTTGTGGATGCTCTCCAAACCTGCTAAAATGTGAGGCTGGATACAACAAAAAGCTGATGTAAAATCCATAAAATGAAGCACAAATTTCTCCCCCTACAGATGTGCCAGAATCATGTTTAGTAGGGTGCCCATCGCATCATCAACATACCTGCCTGACCTATAAGGAAAATTTAAAAGCGCATTTTTCACAATCTTCTCAAAAGTTTTCATGTCAAGGGAGGTAAGCGCCACAGGCCATAGTCATTAAGTGACTTTGGAGTTCTATTTTTTGGCACAGGTACAATGATGGAATCCTTCCAAAGACAAGGAACCCTACGCAGTTGAAGTGACTGCGTGAAGATGAAACAAAATATATCTGCTAATTGTTCGGCACAAACAATTCTTAAGTATGCAACCCCAACCTCCAATGCCATCAGGGTCAGGACCTTTCCTTTACACCCCGGAAAAGTTTCAGTACTTTTCCTCTATCAATATGCACACTGTTATGCTCAGAAACAGTATTTTTGAATACTGGCAGCTCCTAACTAAAATCGTGGACATTAAAACGATTATAAAAAGTGTTCAGTTCATTAGAAAGATCGAAGTCAGGCTTGCCATCAAGGGAAATTGAACACTTTTTGGCCTGTATCTCCATTATAGACCTCACAGTTACCAGTACTTAGCAAGTTCTCTATTTTATCTTTGTAACTAGACTTATCCAGCTTAAATTAATTTCCAACTTGTTTCTGAAGTTCCCTATACCGTGTCACATCCCTCTGGTTGAAACTGGTATTTCACTGGTTAATTGTGTTCTTGACAGCTATAAGACCCATGGTTTATTATTTGAATCAATGGAAATTGACTTTAGGGGGATAATCAACTCCTCACAAAAGGGTGATATATGCCGACACAGTCTCTGTGAGTTCATCCAGGTCATTAGACAGTTTTAAACAAATCCCAGTCTGTGCAACTATAGCAGTCCTAGAGACATTGGATATACATCCATTCCACTTCTGAACCCCATTGGCAGCCACCCCAACCCTCTTCCCTGCTTACTCGTCAGCAGCAATAGCACCCTGCATTCCACCTCTGGCTTGCCTCTGAAGCTAAGCAGGGTCAGTACTGGTTAGCCCTTGAATGGGTGACCAGCTGCTGAAGGTAGTATTGGTTGACCAGTAGGGATCACTCTACCCTCTGTTCTGTGGCAGCCCAATGTCCCAGGACAGTTACAGGGACACTGTCTTGAACAGAGTGTGTCTTTCGGTTAAACCAGTGTCCTGGCTCTCTGTGGTCACTAAAGATCCCATGGCACTCGAAAAAAGTAGGGGTGTTTACTTTATAGTTTGACACTTTAAATCTGAACTAACTCCTCCGAGACCGCAAGACCAAATTACCTCAAAATCGCTTAATTATTATTTTTAAATCGGTTTTGGGCCCCATTGAAATGACTGGGGAGACTGTTTAGACTGGGGAGAGAGATTTCACGGGCATATACCACCATCTAGCGTTGTTACATCTAGCATGTTACATTTGTGTACTGACCGTCTTGGCTATGCTGAGCACCATTTGTTAACTGCATCAATGAATGACTCCAACATCCAATTACATAACGACTGTCTTGGTTATTATTACGCCAAACACTAGTTCATCAGTGACTCGTCTCGTTATTTGACATGGAAACGTGGTGTCAGAAGTGGGAAAGCTAAATCATAAATAAATAACAAGGCACCACGCCAACAGTTCAGGTCATCTGCACGAATGCGCCTGTGAGTATACGGTGGCACTTAAGACTAGTTTCCAGTTAGCATTAGTACTAGCTATGGATTCACGCTTCTGCAATGAAGGACAGCATTGGAGACTGGAGCACAAACTAGGAAATTCACGGCGAGGAGTACAACATTTTTGACAACATGTGGATGGCTCATGAGGCTCATGATGATGAGGAAAATAAAAGTACTGCTGCAGTCACGTTTGACAATGAGTCTACCATGATATCTCAGCATTTGCAGTTGCAAGCCTTTGGTGACAATTTGTATAATGTAAGGATTTGAGAAATAGTACACTTCTGTATAGCCTATATTGTGGTAAATTTCTCGATTGTAAGGACTGATGATCCTCCTAAACGTTTAGAATGTTTTTTTTTTTTTTTAATGACAGTCAGTTCAGGATTGTCTACTCCAGGTAGGGAATGAGTCTTTACCCCAAGTGAAGGAGTTCAAGTATCTTGGGGTCTTGTTCTCGAGTGAGGGTAAAATGGAACGAGAGATGGGCCGGAGAATTGGAGCAGCGGGTGCGGTGTTGCAGTCGCTCTATCGCACCGTTGTGACGAAGAGAGAGCTGAGTCAGAAGGCAAAGCTCTCAATCTACCGGTCTATCTTCGTTCCTACTCTCACCTATGGTCATGAAGGGTGGGTCATGAACGAAAGAACGAGATCGCGGATACAAGCGGCGGAAATGAGTTTCCTCCGGAGGGTGGCTGGCATCTCCCTTAGGGATAGGGTGAGAAGTTCAGCCATTCGTGAGGGACTCGGAGTAGAGCCGCTGCTTCTTTGCGTAGAAAGGAGCCAGTTGAGGTGGTTCGGGCATCTAGTAAGGATGCCACCTGGCAGCCTCCCTAGGGAGGTGTTCCAGGCACGTCCAGCTGGGCGGAGGCCGCGGGGCAGACCTAGGACCAGGTGGAGGGATTATATCTCCACACTGGCCTGGGAACGCCTTGGAATCCCCCAGTCAGAGCTGGTTAATGTGGCCCGGGAAAGGGAAGTTTGGGATGCCCTGCTTGAACTGCTACCGCCGCGACCCGATCCCGGACAAAGCGGATGATGATGATGATGATGATGATGACAGTCAGTTCGCAGCTTTCAAGCGCCGGCCGGTTTCCTGCCAAACAGCAGACTGATTCTCTCATACAGCCTGCTACTTTAATGTATAGTACAATGTTTTGATTAACAAGTTGGATTCGCTAGTTATGACTACTGGCCTTTTTCTTCAAAACATTGCGAGCATGCTGATAGAGAAACGTGCCTATGAACAAACTTGTAAATGTAGTTTGGTCAGATTGAAGACAATCTTCTGCCACAGCAAGGTAACGAGCAAAACCTGGTATGGATTTTCTAAGAGTTGGCTATTGTTACGCAATGAAAGCAGAATGGATTCGTTTGGAGATTGATGATCAGCCAAAATTGGCAAAGGTTTATTTTATTAATTTAAGGGCTTGACAAACTTTATAAAGTGAAGGTGTCAATAAATAAACAAAAAATTATAAAAGGTCTAATGATTCTTAATCACAAAACTAATGATCTGTCAGGAATTGGTGTGATTTTTAATACTAATATGTAATAGGCTACTAATAGTTCTTCACAGAAAAAAAACGCACAAGAAGCCTAACTCTCCTTTATAACAAAAACTCACTAAATGTTTACAACTGGGTAGGTGAGCCTCTTGCCCAAGACACGTTTAAAAACTGCTGTCAACAAACGGGGTCTGTAGCGCAGTCCACTTGTGCCTCGGTACGGCGGTCTAATGTCTGCGACACATCATATTGCATTTGCACAGGGAAATGCATTTTCTAGTTATTATTAGGCCTATTTTTGGCGCCTTAACTACACCCGCAGTGTTGACCCAATGGATTCCATTCCAGTGCCCATGTCTTAGCTGTATGTAAGTGCAATGGACTGCAATACCCAAGTGATCGGGTTATTTTTAATTATTATTTTCAATCGGTTTTTGACCCCATTGAAATGAATGGGGAGATGGTTTTGACTGGGAAAGAGGTTTCACGGGCATATACCACCATCTAGCGTTGATGTTATACAATTGCAAGTTGTTATGTTAGGCTATACTGACTGTCTTGGCTTGTTAACCGCAGCTAGAGTCAGCCTTTACCATATAGGCGAACTAGGCAGCTGACTAGAGCGGCACATCCGCCTCCTTGGAATTTTTCTGCCGCCCGCTCAAGCATGAAGAGTGGTTAGTTGATTTGAATTGAAACAAGCAGCTTTTTGCAGATGATGTGGTTCTGTTGGCTTCTTCAGACTGTGACCTTCAGCATGCACTGGAGCTGTTTGCAGCTGAGTGTGAAGCGGTCGGGATGAGAGTCAGCACCTTCAAGTCTGAGGCCATGGATCTCTGCCGGAAAACGGTGGAGTGCTCTCTCCGAGTTGGGAGTGAGTTGCTGCCCCAAGCGAGGGAGTTCAAGTATCTCGGGTTCTTGTAAAAGAATGAGGGAAAAATGGAGCGCGAGATTGACAGGCGGATTGGTGCTGCATCAGCAGTAATGCGGGCGTTGTACCGGACCGTCGTGGTGAAGGAGGAGCTGAGCCGAAAGGCGAAACTCGCGATTTACCAGTCGGTCTACGTTCCAACCCTCACCTATGGTCATGAGCTTTGGGTAGTGACCGAAAGAATAAGATCGCGAGTACAAGCGGCTGAAATGTGTTTCCTCCGTAGGGTGGCTGGGCTCAGCCTTAGGGATAGGGTAAAGAGCTCGGTCATCCGGAGGGAGCTCGGAGTAGAGCCGCTGCTCCATCGCGTCGAAAGGAGCCAGATGAGGTGGTACGGGCATCTGATCAGGATGCCTCCTGGGCGCCTCTCGTTGGAGGTTTTCCGGGCATGCCCTACTGGTAGGAGACCCCGGGGTAGACCCAGAACACGCTGGCGGGATTATATATCTCGTCTGGCCTGGGAACGCCTCGGGATCCTCCAGGAGGATCTGGAAAACGTTGCTGGGGATAGGGACGGCTGGAATTCCCTGCTGAGCCTGCTGCCACCGCGACCCGGCCCCGGATAAGCGGCGGAAAATGGATGGATGGATGGATGAAACAAGCACAGTAGCACTAACACACACAAACCAAATGAAATTCTACTATGGCCAATCTTATTTCTGTGTATTTGTATTATTTTTTTCTGGTGAGGGTGGTGCATGCCTCTTGCTGGCGTGACCAGCAAAGCGTTGATTGACTGTAGGTCCATTTGTGACACCCCTCTCTCTCTCTCTCTCTGTCTCTCTCTCTAAAACTGTTAAGGGGAGGTTTCAAACAACACTATAGCTAAAAAAGGTTTAAACAGTTACGTTATTCCCCGTCACAACGAGAAATATGCGATTAAAAGGCAGTAACTTTCCCTTTAAAATTCTCACGGTTGGTGTACATTTTCCCGTCTACTAATTATCCGCCACATCGGCCTACGTCTGTATGTTGACTAGAACAGAAGTGACAAGTTAGCGAGTCATTGATAATAAAACATTTCTAAAAGACAAAAACTGTCTGACTGGGAGTATACAGTGCATCCAGAAAGTATTCATACCCCTTCACTTTTTCACATTTTATTATGTTACAGCCTAATTCCAAAATGGATTAACTAAAAAAAAATTCTCAACATTCTACACACAATACCACGTAATGACAAAGTGAAAAAAGTTTTAGAATTTTTTGCAAATATATTAAAAATAATAAAATAAAATATCACATGTACATAAGTATTCACACCCTTTACTCAATACTTTGTTGAAGCACCTTTGGCAGCAATTACAGCCTCAAGTCTTCTTGAGTATGATGCTACAAGCTTGGCACATCTATTTTGGGGCAGTTTCTCCCATTCTTCTTTGCAGATCGTCTCAAGCGCCATCAGGTTGGATGGGGAGTGTTGGTGCACAGCCATTTTCAGATCTCTCCAAAGATGTTCAATTGGGTTCAAATCTGGGCTCTGGCTGGGCCACTCAAGGACATTCACAGACTCGTCCCGAAGCCACTACTTTGTTATCTTGGCTGTGTGCTTAGGGTCGTTGTCCTGTTGGAAGGTCAACCTTCGCCCCAGTCTGAGGTCCAGAGCACTCTGGAGCAGGTTTTCATCAAGGATCTCTCTGTACATTGCTGCATTCATCTTTCCCTTGATCCTGACTAGTCTCCCAGTTCCTGCCGCTGAAAAACACCCCCACAGCATGATGCTGCCACCACCATGCTTCACTGTAGGGATGGTTTTGGCCAGGTGATGAGCAGTGCCTGGTTTTCTCCAGACATGACGCTTGGCATTCAGGCCAAAGAGTTCAATCTTGGTTTCAGCAGACCAGAGAATTTTGTTTCTCATGGTCTGAGAGTCCTTTAGGTGCCTTTTAGGAAACTCCATGCGGGCTGTCATGTGCCTTTTACTGAGGAGTGGCTTCCGTCTGGCCACTCTACCATAAAGGCCTGATTGGTGGAGTGCTGCAGAGATGGTTGTCCTTCTGGAAGGTTCTCCCATATCCACAGAGGAACACTGGAGCTCTGTCAGAGTGACCATCGGGTTCTTGGTCACCTCCTTGACCAAGGCCCTTCTCCCCCGATTGCTCAGTTTGGCCGGGCGGCCAGCTCTAGGAAGAGTCCTACTGGTTCCAAACGTCTTCCATTTGCGAATGATGGAGACAACTGTGCTCGTTGGGACCTTCAATGCTGTAGACATTTTTTTGTACCCTTCCCCAGATCTGTGCCTTGATACAATCCTGTCTCGGAGGTCTACAGACACTTCCTTGGACTTCATAACTTGGTTTGTGCTCTGACATGCACAGTCAACTGTGAGACCTTACATAAACAGGTGTGTGCCTTCCCAAATCATGTCCAATCAATTGAATTTACCACAGGTGGACTCCAATCAAGTTGTAGAAACATCTCAAGGATGATTAGTGGAAACGGGAAGGCCCTGAGCTCAATTTTGAGTGTCACAGCAAAGGGTGTGAATACTTATGTACATGATATTTAATTTTTTTATTTTTAATAGATTTGCAAAAATTTCGAAAAAACTTTTTTCACTTTGTCATTATGCGGTATTGTATGTAGAATGTTGAGAATTTTTTTTTATTTAATCCATTTTGGAATTAGGCTGTAACATAATAAAATGTGAAAAAAGTGAAGGGGTATGAATACTTTCCGGATGCACTGTAAGAATCTGTCATTCCAAACTCGCATAAATAATATGATAGTGTTGATCAAAAATCCAAGTACGCTATGTCCTGTGTGTGTAATTCAAGGCCCAGATCTACTTCACATTACTTGGCACAAGCGCTTTTTGTTTGAGCACGAGAAAGAGTGAGAGCGCCCTGGTTACAGCGCTGTCATTTCGGCATCTAGCTAGCTAACAAATTCTGAAGGACAACAATCAACACAATGGATATAATGCTTTTAAAAAAAGAAAATGGACAGTGAGCCAACAAGGAAAAGTTATCTCCTGTTGCTTCAGCAGCAGATGAGTCAGGACATGACATGAGTGCCAGTCGAGTGTCTCAGCCAAAAGCTCAGGTTGGTGTAAGTGGGCTCTAGCTACCTAGCTTGCTAGTCTAGCACAGTGCAGTGGTTCTCCAAAGCTTTTGACACAAGGCATTTGATTTTTCTATCTCGGCAACTGATTTGTCGATTAAACATGTATGTATCTAGTAGCTACGACAATAACATAGCTTGACATTTCTGCTTGCTATTGAAAGTGAACTAACAACTTGTCATGCTTCCATTGCCAGCAGAAGGCTGTTTAATGTAGCCTATTCACATAACCACTAATTTGAATAATAATACATGGGATTTATAAGTGCCCTTCAAGTAAGTCAAGGACACAGGATAATATTGCTATTGTTATTATTATATTATTTACAAAGTAAATTACTGCATTAACCAAGAGGAAAATGTCTACGCAGTGAGTCCGTGCCATGTAAAATTATTTGTTGTGAAGACAATTATTCTATTATTTTTTTGCTATTTTATCAAGTACCGGAGAGCACCAGTAATCCCCCCCCCCCCATAATTATTATGCACTATAATCGCAAACAACGCACTGCAGCTATGGATGTGGGGGGGGGGTGTTACAAATTGTTGGGTTAAAATATTGACAATCCCGAACATTTAAACATAAACCTTGGTTTTGTTAGCATGCCAATACGGTTTTTGATTCACGTTTCTATTACTAATGTAACCAACCATGCTGTTAGATCATCATTATTTGTATTATTATTATTAGACTACAAGTTTAGGGAAGCCTTCTAGGCTACATATGACGCCTACACTGACGCCTATGGCTGTCAGTCTTTTTTGACCGCAGATTATCCAGGTTGTCCGAGAGACATATACATTATACAAAGGCAATGCAACACTAGATACAATTTTGGCATTATGGAACGGCATACCCTAAGCCATGTCAGCTTGCAGGCTTATCAAGACAATAGACATGGTGTATGTCCATGTAGCTAAGTGATCGGTTCACGTATTATTTTCTTATTTTTAAATCGGTGTTTTGCACCCATGCATTGAAATGAATAGAAAGCGCAGTAGGCCTACAAGTTCCATCTGTATGGTTGTAGCGCTCCAAAATGTCAGTTCGAATCCCTTTTACACGCTTAATTTGCCCACAGACAATGAATGGGAAGAGGGTAAAATTTGAAGGGAGCTGGAATGAAGGACCAAGATGAATCATACCCTTGTGTATACTGTCATCTAGTGACCGCAATAAAATGTATACATGTATATGTTAGTCAACATTTTATTGCGGTCACTTGATGGCAGTATACACAAGGGTAGGATTCGGCAGTATACACAAGGGTATGAATCAACTTAGTCCTTCATTAGGGGCGTCAGAAGTCGGATACCCAACTCATAAATAACAAAAACACCGCGCCAACAGTTCAAGACATCTGCACGAATGCGCCTGTGAGTATAAGTTAGCATCAGCACCTAGCCATGGAAAGACACTTTCCCTCTCCTGCTGTAATGAACGACAATTGTATGGTGTTTCATGGTCACTAGCAATGTAGAAAATCAAGAACTTTTCCACTTCAATATACACAGGATAGGATGATATAATATCCATTATGCCATACTCCAAGATGAGCACTTCAAAAGACAATATTTCAGAATGGACTTGGGTTGAGAGCAGATATGGGTTTTCAAGTGGGCACCCTCCATCCCAGATGTTTTGTTAATTTGAGCCCACGACACCTCCAGAAGGCTTAACGGTGAGCAATGTCGTCTCAGAGCCACCCCCCTCTATATCCGCTTTCGGCACGGCGAGATATTAAGAAAGAAAAAAAAAATCTCTTTTCAGGATGCACTGTATATACACATTTTAATTTTATTATATGTTTATTAAATGTTATAGGTTTATTATATGTTTAGCACCTTAAATTAGTTTAGTTAAATTAGATTAGACTGAAACTCCTTTTTATTTTTTAATTGCTGTTTTGTTATGTCTGATAGCACCGTCAGGAGGATTGCTACTCAATTTCGTTGTACACTGTGCAATGACAATAAAGGAATCTATCTATCTAGCTTTTCAACTTTAGTGATGGGTACATCATACACTGTCAATGGCCACATGAGCCGGGGTAGAAGTCCAAACTGTGGGCACCCTAGTTTTAGCTTTCCTGGCAACCCTGACTTCTCTATGTTCTCTAGGCCTCTGTTCAGTTCTATCCTTAATTCCTCCACATGCTCCGAGTCTTTAAGGGTTGCATTGTACCATTTTCCGAGAATTTTGACAGGCTTTTCGATCATGGTTGGAATTGGATACTCATCTACGAAGAACATTTTGTTGCACAATTTTCCCTTAACAGCTGATATGCTTCTGGATTTGCTTGGTTTTACTTTCATTCTAGCCCATTTAAGGTTATCATTAAGCTTGCTTAGCAGTCTTTTAGTACATGGAGCAGTTGTCGTAAATATTGTCATATCATCCATATATGCTTGAATGGGAGGGAGGCGTAATCCTGCCCTTAACTTTTGGCCGCCAACGACCCATTTTGAAGCTCTGATTATTACTTCCATGGCCATAGCAAATGCCAAGGGTGAAATTGTACATCCGGCCATGATGCTAATCTCCAGACGTTGCCATTTCGTAGTAAATGTCGGTGTGTCAAAACACAATTGGATGTCCTGAAAGTATGCCTTAACCAGGTTTAAAATTGCATTTGGTACCTTAAAAAACTCAAATGCAGACCACAAAAGCTTGCGGGGGCACAGACCCAAATGCGTTTGCCAAGTCCAGGAAAATGACAAAGTCCATTCTCTCACGTTTTGCCAATTGAATTTGGTCCCAAATCATGCTAGTGTGCTCCAGACACCCGGAGAAGCCTGAAATGCCTGCTTTCTGTACTGAGGTATCTATTAACTTGTTCTTTGTAAGGTATTCGCTCAGTCTTTGTGCTACTATGCAAAAAAATATTTTCCCATCCACTTTCAGCAAGCAAATTGGTCTGAACTAGCTAATGTCACTAGAATCTTTCTCTTTCGGAATCAGTACTCATCTGGCTCGACGCCACGATCTGGGAATGATTTGTTTTTCCCATGCTAGCTTCAGTAGTTTCCAAAGGAAACGTAGGAAATCAGGTGCATTTTTATTGTCACTAAGGTACTCCGTTAGGTCCTGGTGCCGATGCTGCTTTTGCACGTTTGACTTGCACCTCTTTCCATTTTGGAGGGCTGGTGTCCATTTGGTCTACTGGGTCCTCAATTGGTGGAATATCTGCAGGAACTGTGAATTCCTCATGCATTTTCTCATCTGTGTGAGTTTCTTTTAGGTGGGACTCCGATTCCTGTTTGGTTGTTTTAAGTGTTCCGTTTTTTGCTTTGTTGAACGAGGACTTAGTAAACTTGAAGGGGTCTTTGTAGAATTGACTCCTTGCTCGTTCTTTCCTTTCGGTTTCCTTGTAGATTTTCGGCTCTCGTCAATGTTTACAAGGTTCCGCATATTTAAGCTGTCCTGCAAGTCTTTAAAGCCTGCCTTTTCTGATTCAGACGCCGTTTTCCATTTCTTTTTTAATAGCCTTCTTTCTTTTACTATCTTGTCGATCTCTTGTTGCCTCCTTGATTTTCTTGGTTCCACCTGGGTTTTTGAAGTTTCTCCAGTAGCCCAAACCTCTTCTTTGCATAATCATATTTGATATCCCCAACTTTATCTAGCTTTCTTTCCACTGTGCCCCTTAGCTGTTTAAGTGTCCTTTTTAGGTCTATGTTAATAGTCCCAAACATTCTTTTCAGCAGCTGATGGCCACATTACTTTAGGTTTTTGGTCACTAATCTTCTCCTTGGAAGTTTTTTGTGCATGATTGGGCTCTACCACCTACCCCTTGTCTTTTGGTGCTTGTCTGTGCTGCCTCAGTGCTGGAGTTATTGATGGCCTGCGGACTTGGTTATACTGCTGCTTACTGCATGTGAATTCCATTTGTTTAAGTGGACGTTAGCTAGCTGAAGTGTGCGTAACTAACTATTATAACCTTAAAGGCACCATAAATAATTGCTTATACAAAACGAATTCCTTTTATTTGTTAACTTAGCACGATTGAAACTGCCATATCCAACAATACAAAGCAGTGTTAAAATGAACAGAACAGACTGGCTGATACAAGTAGGCTATCACAGGCGGCAGCACAGTTTCATTAAGTTTATTTAAAATGTATTTCAATGGTAAAATAATCAGTATTGAACAAGCATTAACACTTCAGACAATAGACTACTGCTGATTTTATGTCTGCAGCGCTCCACTTGTGATACAATCGTCAGATGCCTTATAACGAAGGATGAGCTAACAGGAGGACGTAGTGGAGACTGGGGACGGTTGCAACACTTTTTTAATTTCTCTGTTACTCACAGACTAATTGACATAGACCAGCCAAACTTGTATATATTAAACTTATATCTGTCTTCTAATTACCCATACAATTTAAGGATGATGACACAGAGGTCACAGTATTTATATGATTGGAAGAAGTCAAATGTTGCAACTGGCCCCAAGTTGGCGTTTACACTTGTGTGTTGGTGGACAACGCTGAACTGAACACGAGGACGTAGTAGTACTGCAGCGGTAATTTTAGGGGTCTGACCACCCGCACTGCCTGGTCGCTAATGGTGGAAAAGCAATCATATCCGCATTTTCTTGTGGAAAAGCATTTCTAGTTATTATTATATAATAATAACTAGAAATGCATTTCCACAAGAAAATGCGGATGTGGTTGCTTTTCCACAACAACATTTACAACAACAACAACATTATTCTTACCCAGTGATCCACCAAAAGCTGATTCTGGAAAGGAAAGAAGCTCCAGTCTCTGGACAGGGATTCTGCAAAGTCAGCACCAAAGTGTCATTGTCATTATTAGTATGAACTTGGACAAAAATGTTGTATTTATTTTATTAATTCATTCTCACAACAGTTTCAATGTTTGAAACTACAAATTAAATCTAGATAAGTAGTAGGAATAAAAATGGTAAACATTTTTCTATTCACTTTTGATACCGTATTCAGGTTTACATTTTTTGTAAATCCTGCCATTACGTTCCTCCTATTTCTTTAAAAATTATTTTGACCACCTTATCACATTAGCACCGACTAGGATGCTGTGTTACTCTTGTTTTCTTGCAACGTAACTTGTGGTGAACAAAACTGATTTCCTACTTCACGTGAATTAATTTCATATTCTGACAAAATTAAGCTTGACAAAGATAAGATTTCACTTCATCATAGCTTAAACATGCAAGTTAAGACAACAAAATAATGCAGTTTTAGACACCCCAAGCTCTGCATTGTTTTTTTCTAGTTCTGTCTTGGCTGGTATCAGGTATCCTTCATTTTAGGGTGATGGTTGCCAAGCAACAATTGTTGATAAGATGTACTAAAAACATATAATGCAGTTTGTAGTGCACTACTTTAAACACATTCTATAATAGCATACATTCAACATAGCTTGAATACAGTGTGCAGGGTATGTGCAGGAATCCTGAAGTTAAATTCAATACTTAAAGACCTTTTTAAGACCCTTTCAATATATGTTAAGACTTCAGTGCCACTTTGAGCTGTAAACAGTTACACCAGTGACACACCTTTACCTTACTACTACTACTTACTATACTAGTATACAATGATTGAAACCGCAAAACTAAAAAGTATTCGTTTGCGATAACTTCTATAGATCATATATAACTCATTACTCTAGTAGTTTAGTCACTGTGCCTTGACTAGATTAAAGATTTATTTCCCTTTCTCTCGCTATCTTCTCTCTCTAGTCTCTCTCGCTCTCTCCTTCTCACACTCGTCTGTCTCATTCTCTATTTCCCCACCTGTCTCTCCAAAATATGTTTTTAATTATAAAAACCTTTTCCATTACATCTTTATGGAAATTGTATAATTTAGAAACGTGTTAGCAGCAACAACTGACACTACTACCATCATTTGATAATAGCATGATTAATGTTTATGGAAAACTGGTGTTTATAATAGCCCACAATGTATGTCATCAAATCTATTTAAATTGACATACAATTGAAATGCATTTTTTTATTGTACTTGAGCAAGATTTATAATATATTTTAAGGAGCAGACACTGCCAAGGAGTAAACACTGTTATAAATAATACCAGCTCTTCTATCTATTCTTCCTCTCTCTCCATCTCGTTCTCTTATTCATTGTCGCCTCTCTAGTGAAGTTAACACTGCTGGCTAGCTTACCGAGTTAACCTGCTAACTTAGGTTGTGTTTTAGCAATAGAGACTAACTTCAGCGAATTTATTAGCCCCTTTCCGACAAGCTAGTGTTAAGATTTAGCCATTTAGTTACATGTATTATATGCTGTGTATTAGACCACTTAATTACATATATTGTGTGCTGTGAATTAAAAGGACAATCCAACACATTCAGATCTGTTCAAGGTCTGTAAATTATCAGTGTTACTATCTCGGTAGACTCTCTCCCCCTCTCTTACAGCGCACTCCTGTATTTGATACAACGACACAATGGCAGAGGCGTGCCTAGAGGTTTAGGACTGAGCCTGCGCACCAACAAGGGAGGGTCTAAAGTCTAAACCAATGACTTCTCTCCGTCCAGTTGACATATGATCTTGTATTCTACCACTGTATAAAAGGAGGGCACACCCCTCCCAGGTGGTGGCATTCGGTAGACTGGGTCGGTGTGTGTGTGTGTGTGTGTGTGTGTGTGTGTGTGTGTGTAGGACAGCAGACTGGTGTAGCGTGGTGTTGCCCTTTGATATCTTTTGATATCATTGTATTCTTGACATTATTATTTTGTATTGATTACTTTATTGATTAAAGCTTGCTATCGCTTATTCCTCTAGTGCTGTCGTCTCTCAGAACTGCGGGACGCGACAAATTGGTGACCCGACATGATTTCGCAAGCTCTGAGAAAGCGAAGGACGGAACGGTGAATAGGGAAAGGTGAACCCTCCGGAGTTGTTTTCTTCCGGACACTCATAAAACCACAATATACGAATAAGGTAAGCAGGACCTGTTTTTCTTAAAACCAAATACTGCCTAGGTAGAAATAGAACCGTATACTATGAGTGTGTGGGAGAGATAACGGTGATAAGCTGAATGTTATTGTGTGATATTTGTGGGTTTAGTGGCCTTAAGTAAATTTTTTATAAATTGTCTTAGAAAGCTTGTTGCGGGTTTAGTGGCCTTAAGAAATCAGTAGACTGTCTTAGAAAGCTTGTTGCGAGTTTAGTGGCCTTAAGAAATCAGTAGACTGTCTTAGAAAGCTGTAGCGGGTCGAGTGGCCTAGAATAAATTCGAGAGAATTGTGTTCTGAAAGCTCTGTTGATAAAAAGAAAATAAGAAGTGATTTACGGAGGAGAGTAAGTGAGAGAATAGAGCATAAACGCCGATCAGTAAACATGAACAATATCGCATTACCGGCCAACGTGGGCGAGCTGCGCACGTCTTTGTTCACGGCCATTGAATCCTGCCATACGTCTGAAGCACGCGCTGGGATACTTAGGCGCGTAAAAAAACAATGGGGTGTGTGGGCAGTTAGAAAGACAATGCCGAAATCAGACACGGCCCCCCTGCCCACCAATTCGGCTATGAACAGACTGATTGCCACCGAGAGCACTCATGGCTGAAGCTGAGACAGCCTGGATTAAATCAGGAAAAAGCGTACACTGCAGGTGGAGGATTATGAGGGTGAGGCTCAAAAGCGTGGAATGGAACTGAAATTAGACGCACAACATCGGTTGTTGGCTGAGTTGACCTCATTGGTGATGCATGATATGGAAACGCGTAGCCACACTAACAGAGATGAAGACAAGGAATCTTTTCCAGGTGCTTCGACTGGCACTGATTTCCAACCATTCCCTCTTGACCATTCTCGTCAACACCCACGTTCAGCGTCTCCCTTACCTGCTTGGGCCCCACATCTTCTCCCAACCTAGTAGAAGTATCGGGAAACTTCACTGGCCAAGTGAAAGGGCACATCACTCATGACAGTCCAGTGAGCAGTCATACGCGACCCCAGGGGACCTCCCAGCCAATCATTCCAGCCTTGAACTCAGGTGATTACGCCCCTAGCCCTTACCAAATAGATCATCAGGTGGTGGGCCAGTGCCCCCTTCGGGTAGACAATGCACATCGTGCAGTATATCAACCATGGGCGTTCCGGGACATGGATAGCCTTTGTGCTAAGCTACCACCCTTGACCAATGGGGCTACACCTTGGATCCGCATCTTTGAGAGTTTAACTGCTGGTGATGTTTTGTGTATAGGCGATCTTAGGGCTTTACTCGCCCGTGTAGAGGGAACACATGCCTGCACCTCCCTGATGGGACATGCTCAGGTTGATCATCTGCCAGACACCACACCGCTCAACGCAGTCAGAAGCGACGTGTGGAAAGCTCTAAGACATAGCTATAAGTCCAACACCACCGCCGCTTCTCTGCAAACACTTAATGCAGAACGTGGGGAGGGCCTGTGTGAATACTTGAAGCGAGACTCAGACATGTGGGAGGAGGGTACTGGCGCTCGTCCAGACACCTCTCAGGGTACTATGCAGTTATACCATCACCAGATAGTGAAGGGACTCCCTGAAAAGGTCAGAAAGCAACTAGAGGATGTTGTGGGTCTGTGTGGTAAGCCAGAACACGAGTTCAGAGAGCATCTCGCTCATTATTATTCCAAATACCAAGACGAGGATCAGGAGCAGGAAAACACGGAAAAAGCCCTGACTTTGCGCCTCCTAAAAGCCCAGGTCCAAAAGGAAGAGGCAGGAGTAAATAAAAACAAGGCGGGGACAGCCCCCCGACAAATGCCCGTCACCGACATATCTGCCATGATGCAGCAGGCAGTGACTGCGGCCTTGACACAAGCCCAGCCCTTGGCTGGCCCTGTCCAGCAGGCTGCCCCAAACTATTCACCCGCTCAACGGGGGCTTAGAGGGGGTGGCCGAGGAAGAGCAAGGCAAACTGGGTGCTTCCTGTGTAAAAAGGAGGGCCATTGGCTGCGGGACTACCCGCTGCTCCCACCCTCTGTGGCAGGGACACACAGAGTCGCCCCAGTGGGAAGAGGAAGAAGAGTACCCGCCTTCGGACATGGAGCAAGTCACGTTCCAACCCAAGACCCTGGTACTCCCCATCAAATGGTCTCCACGGCCGCACCATGGGCCCCGGGAGGCGAGTTCAACCCTGAATATGGTTACCATGATGGGTATTGACGGGCGAGGAGCCTGGTGCAGGTCCGTTCGCTCCCCTACAGGAGCCAATGATCACCTGCACCAAATGGGGAACAAATTATCAACTTATGGTGGACACGGGAGCCGCCGTGTCATGTTTGACCTCCTTCCCCCGGCTCCGCCCTGTCGAATAACACGCTCACTACAATTGGATTTTCCGGCAAACCACAACAGCAATATTACACCCAGCCTTTGCCCACTTCCCTGGGGAACCAAACTCTCACCCACTCATTCTTACATGCCCCTGCGTGCCCGGTCAATCTGTTAGGAAGGGACCTTCTTACCAAATTGGCTATTAATGTGTATTGTGGACCTGACGGAGTCAGAATTGCAGGTTCCGCGCCCACAGGGACCACACATCGTATGCTGTTCATGGGTGCGGCCCCTACAGTTCCTTTTGAACCAACCACCACAGTCTATTGGTCTCGCTTGATGACCGACGTTGGCCCCAACTCTCCTGGGGTCCAGCACACCTTCATGCAGTGGCGCAAGTGGATCCTGACGGAGTTTCCTTACAACGATCCGGTCGATCCCCTGCACTGTACTTACAACTATCGCATTACATCTGATGAATCTTATGACGAGGCCTGGCAACAGAACAAGGAAGGCAGAAGAGAGGAGCTTTTGATAGCCGACATATTTGTGGCTAAGGAAGGAGTGGCAGCCCATTGTCAGTTGTCACAAACTCAAAAGCCATGGTATGCCCTTTCCGGGACTTCTGTCCCTCACGTGACTCTTGCAGTTGGCGTTGGTTGTGAAGCGCGTTCTCTGGACCCCATGGTCAAGCGTGCCCTTGAACAAGCCTGGATCCCCACCATGCACCCCAATCTTTGGCGTAACTCCACCAACAGCATGTATCGGATCACCCACCTACACACCGACATCGGCCTCTTGGAATCCCCCGCTCTGCCTCGAGATCATTGGAGAGAGCACACTGACCACCCAGACGCAAAGAAAATGCTTGACACACTAACCCCCTCTCTATGGACAACCGGTCCTTATGACGTGGGGTTAGTATCTAAGCATCCTGTCACGGTGCAACTTAAACCCGGTTTTCCCCCAGTAAAGCAGCATCAGTACCGCTTGAAACGGGAACAATCCGAGGGAATTAACCCCACAATTAGGGGTCTGTTGGAAGCTGGTGTACTTCGTCAGGCTTCCTCCCCTTGGAACACACTCATCCTACCTGTGCCCAAGGCAGACAGCAAAAGCTGGCGCATGGTCCACGATTTGCGGCGTATCAACGAAGCCTCCGTCTCTGATCCATAACCTGTTCCAGATCCATTTTTAGCTCTGCAGAATCTGACCCCATCACATAGGTTCTTCACCGTAGTGGATCTGGCAAACGCTTTTTTCTGCCTACCTCTAGATCCAGCGGTACAAGACCTATTTGCTTTCACACACAACGGACAACAGTTCACCTACAACCGCCTCCCTCAGCGGTTCCGTGACAGCCCGGGATTGTTTAACGCAGTACTGAGAAAGGATTTCTCTGTCTTGATGTTTCCACCAGGAGTCACCCTTATCCAGTATGTCGACGACCTGCTGCTTGCGGCGCCCACCCCAGAAACGGCCCTGACTGGCACTTTCTGCCTGCTCCAAGCCTTAGCAGAAGCAGGATACAAAATAAAAAAGGAAAAGGTCCAGTGCGTGCGACGTTCTGTCACTTTTCTAGGCAGGCTCATCTCGTGTAACGCCTTGACTCTTACCAACACTCAGCGTACCTCCATTCTTTCCCATGGGAAGCCCACCACTGTGCAACACATGCTGGCCTTCTTGGGCCTGACTGGTTACAGCCGTAACCATGTCCCTTGTTACGTGGACCTCACCCAACCCTTACGTGACATTGTCGCCGCGGCTGGCTGTAGAGAACTGCAGGCCCGCCTTATCTGGACACCTGAGGCTGAGAAGGTATTCACTAAGACTAAACAGAGTCTAGGCCAGGCTGCACATTTGGCCACACCGGACTATGGCCTCCCATTCTACCTTGATGTATCTGAAAAAGGCGGCATTGTAAATGCCATCCTTTTCCAGAAGGAGGGTGGGGAGAGAAGACCATTAATGTATTACAGCTCAAAACTTGATAGTGTAGAGTTAGGACAGACTGGCTGTGCAAGACATCTAGCAGCCATCACCAAGGCAGTGGAGAAGACGGGACACATAGTGATGTGCCACACACTCAACGTCAACACCATGCATGGTGTGATGGCGTTCCTGAATTCCAGAGCTTTTACTTTTTCCACGGCTCGGAAAATTTAAATTTCGGCAACTTTGTGCCAACCACACATTACCTTTATTTCTGGTGGCGTAAACATGGCAACAGGAATGACCACCGCTGAGCACCTACCACATGATTGTGAGGCATTGGCAAGACAAGATATAAAATTGAGGCCAGATCTCTCCCCCACCCCGTTACCGGACCCAGACATGACATTGTACACCGATGGCTGCTGTTACAAAGGAAAAGATGGAAATGTGGCCTCCTTTGCCGTGGTTGAGAGCAGAGGAGGAAGTATGGCTACTATCGACGCAGGCACCATACCACAGCCAGCATCAGCACAACTGGCTGAAATCATGGCTTTAACACGAGCTCTGGAATTGGCTGAAGGAAAAACGGTCAACATCTTTACCGACTCGGCATATGGGCACGGGGCCATCCATGTCGATGGCCCCCAATGGATCAGAAGAGGTTTTCTCACATCGGCTAATACACCGGTAAAACATGCCGAACACCTACAAAGACTTATGAGGGCAGTTGAATTGCCTACGGCTGTGGCCGTCATGAAATGCAAGGGTCATCAGAGAATGAACACATCCAGAGGAAATGACGCAGCAGACGCAGCGGCAAAGAAAGCAGGAGGCTACTTAGGACAAATGGTCCAGATGACACACGCAACTCTACCCTCATTAACAGAAGAAGACCTCCGAGCTCTCCAGGAGAAGGGAGGCCCTTGGGAACACAACCAATGGCTGCTCCAGGGAGCGGTAAAAGGTCCGGATGAACTTTGGAGGTCCCAACAAGGAAAAATGGTCGCGCCAGCAGATCTGTGCCAACTGTTAATACAACAGGCACATGGACCAACTCACATCAGTCGGAAAGCGACACAGGCCGCAGTTGAAGTTTCATGGTGGCACCCATTCCTGAAAGCCCTGGTTGAGAACTACATCACAGACTGCCAAACATGCAACTTACAAAACTCAGCACGACCTTACAAGTGCCCAATGGGACGATTCCCAGTACCTAATGCACCATTCAAAGAAATAATAATTGATTTCACTGACATGGGCGCTGAAAACCGCACGCGAGGGTATAGGTATTTATTAGTCATGGTAGATCGATTCACCAAGTGGGTGGAAGCAATCCCCGCCAGACGGGAGGACTCAAGGACAGTGATCAAGTGGTTAAAAAACGAGCTCATACCAAGGTATGGAGTGCCCCGTCGCATACGCTCAGACAATGGCACTTACTTTAACAATACTGAATTGGCCAAAGTGGAGAAAGCCATGGGAATTACCCATCGGTTCGGTACGGTTTACCACCCCCCCAGCCAAGGGCTGGTGGAGCGGGCAAACCAGACACTGAAAAGAAAAATTGCAAAAGCATGCACAGGCAACAAACTAACTTGGCTAGATGCGTTGCCATTGGCCTTAATGTCTATGCGCTCTTCACCCCACAGTGAAACTCATTTAAGTCCTCATGAGCTGTTGACAGGGCGACCCATGCCAGGTCCACCCAGAGAGGCTGGGTTGGGACCCTCGTTGGACATGTTTCAGGTAGAAGTTGATGACTACATGAGAGCATTGACTGATCTTGTTCGAGTGTTGTCCACACAGGTTGAACGCATGGGAGAGCCACTGACCCCGGCACCAGAGGACCATCCTGCTCCAGGAAAGGTTGGTGATTGGGTGAGGATCAAAGTTCATAAAAGAAAGTGGACTGATCCTAGGTGGACTGGCCCGTGGGAAGTAGGAGAAGTGACTTCACACGCGGTACAGGTAAAAGGAAAAGCAGGAGCTAATTGGCACCACCTCACACATTGTGCACCCTCTGAACCACCTTCCCGCACGTTACGGGAAGTAAGAACCGATTTAAGGTCTGTGGCTGGACCAATTACTCCATTGAACACAAGCCATGAAACCCCTGTATCGCCCCCTCGAGAGGAGGGGCCCATCCAGGGTTTATTGGGGTAGCAAAAAAGGGGTTGTTACAGTCATTGTAGTGATAAATATGTGTGTTGTGATGGGAGTATTCTTGTGGGAAGCTCAGCAGTTAGATGATGGAGAGACGTTCCCCAGTAGTACCCTACAGACCCCGACCAACACCACACGCTCACTACATTGCTAAAAGAGCCACACCCAAACCTACCATAGTAATTCATATGTCCAAACACAACTACGGTGCAGCTAGATTTATGTTCAATTGTCACATGCACAGGAAAATAATTGGGTAAAGATAACTATCTATGTGTCCCAGTAGCAAACACCTGTTCTTCCTGGCATGATGTCCTCTCCAACACTGGTCCGCGTGATTGGGGCTACAGGACTGGAGACGACCGGAAGAACAGGTTTTCCATTGTAAAAACGTTATCTTCACAGCATTCTAATCTCCTTGCTTTTACTGTGAAAACCCCCAAGGTGGCTGATTCTGGTTGGTATGTCTTAGGAGCACATGTATTCGATACTGACCCTCTAGGCCGTTTCTATCTTAATGTTACCAAAACCCCTTCCACAACCACCCCTTTAATAGAAGGAAAAAACAGCCCGCCCATTATCCGTCATAACTCCAGCGAAGGTACCGTAATCTATGAAACTGGTTTTGGGGACAAAAATATGTGGCTGCATTGGGTACATGAGACTGCCAAACAGCATAACATGTCTAACTGCGTAGTTTGTTCTACTGCCCGACCCTCACTGTACACCACCCCGGCACCACTGTATCCTGAAACCGATCCTAATGGGTTTCACTGCATGTTAGCCATGCATCAAGTGATTAATCCCTCCAATTGTACGACCCTGAGCTCTATTTTTGTTCCTGCCTCGAACACCACGCGCCCACCCTTATTTGCCCCGGTAAAAGGTAATTACACCTGTTTAGATAGGTACCAACGGGGTGGCCGCCCAGTCGGAGAGATATTACCGGACTGGTGTTCTGAGCATGTGAATGTTACCTCCTGGGTTAACTCCTCTATTTTCCCTGTTGCCCGAGCAGACATGTTTTGGTTCTGTGGAGGTTATTCCCTGAGGAACACTCTCCCCAAGAACTGGACGGGCACTTGCACCATAGTCCAACTAGCCTTACCTCTAATAATGATAAGGAACCATAATGCTACCAGGGCCCGACACCACCTCCGACGGACTGCCCGCGAGGCAGACTATATCAAAGGTTCCCCCACCTATATGGATGCCATCGGGGTTCCCCGGGGGGTACCTGATGAATACAAACTAGCTGACCCCATTGCTAATGGTTTTGAATCTATTTTCTTAGGGTGGATCACTCCTAATAAAAATGTTGATCGCATTAATTATGTGCATTATAATGTGCAACGTTTGGCCAATTTCAGTAGGGACGCAATCGCCGGATTGGCCGAACAGCTGGCCCCCACCACGCTTATGGCCATACAGAACCGGATGGCCCTCGATATGCTACTTGCAGAAAAGGGGGGTGTCTGCGCCATGTTTGGCACTTCATGCTGTACATTCATTCCCAATAACACTGCCCCTGACGGGTCCGTTACAAGGGCCCTGGTTGGTCTGCGTACTCTCTCTGAGCGGATGACTGCGGACTCAGGGGTAGACAATCCTGTGTCAGAGTGGATGACTCGCATGTTTGGCAAGTGGTCCACTATGCTCACTTCCCTGCTGATTTCCATCATAGTGGTGGCTGCTGTGTTAGTTATGTGTGGCTGTTGCTGTATTCCCTGTATTCGTACTCTCTCTACCCGCTTAATTGTTACCGCTCTTGCAAAGGAGGGTGACCCCGCGGCTCAAATGCCGCTTTTAATGTCCAGGGAAGGCCCGGAATGGTTCCCGTCCGATGAGGACGAGGAAGCGCTTTAGATGGCGTTATACCTTAAAAGGTATAAAAGGAGGGTATCTCTAGAAAGCGCTTCCTCGTCTTCCAGCTTGCGTTATTTAGATTTTTTTTCCCCATGTTATTTTGATTTCTCACATGTTACTTTGCACATTTGATTTTTCCCCACCCATGTTAGATTTTTTCCCATATTATTTTTTATCTTTCCCATGTTATTTTGATTTCTCACATGTTACTTTGCACATTTGATTTTTCCCATGTTATTTAGATTTTTCACGTTACTTTGACGAATGCACATTTGATTATTTCACATGTTACTTGATGATTTCACACCTCTAGAGGTGTGAAAGGAGGGATTTGTTAAGATTTAGCCATTTAGTTACATGTATTATATGCTGTGTATTAGACCACTTAATTACATATATTGTGTGCTGTGAATTAAAAGGACAATCCTACACATTCCGATCTGTTCAAGGTCTGTAAATTATCAGTGTTACTATCTCGGTAGACTCTCTCCCCCTCTCTTACAGCGCACTCCTGTATTTGATACAACGACACAATGGCAAAAGCGTGCCTAGAGGTTTAGGATTGAGCCTGCGCACCAACAAGGGAGGGTCTAAAGTCTAAACCAATGACTTCTCTCCATCCAGTTGACATATGATCTTGTATTCTACCACTGTATAAAAGGAGGGCACACCCCTCCCAGGTGGTGGCATTCGGTAGACTGGGTCGTGTGTGTGTGTGTGTGTGTGTGTGTGTGTGTGTGTGTGTGTGTGTGTGTGAGGACAGCAGACTGGTTGATATCATCGTATTCTTGACATTATTATTTTGTATTGATTACTTTATTGATTAAAGCTTGCTATCGCTTATTCCTCTAGTCCTGTCGTCTCTCAGAACTGCGGGACGCGACACTAGTATAACAAGCCTGATTCATGATACCACAATGGATTCCGACTAGTTTCATATGATGCCAATATCTTCACGCTAGCTACCGCGCAACGGCACAAGTTGTTGACTAATCAATTGACGGGTCTGTCTGAATGTGGGGATAGAATGGGAAAACCCAATAGAAAAACACTAATGGTAGCGCGTTGGTCAATCTGACAGGGACATCACATTTTGCAGGATTCTAACCCAGGCCCGGTTCTAGAACGCGTTCTCTAAGGGGGCAATGACTGAGGTTGAGGGGGAAACATAATTAGAATGTTAGCAGCAACCCCCCCCCGGCTAGCCTGTGTTTTAAAAAAAAAATTTCTTTAAAAACACTTTATGTGCGCGCGTGAGTGAAAGAGAGAGAGAAGGAAGTCAAGACGATGTCTATTTGTTAGCGCTGCGTCACACAGGTCTTTACCCCTAATAACTTTGTAGCCACTGTAGCCTTAAAGTGCACGGACTTTAAAAAAATATATGCCTCGGACAGTTGCCTATGCCCGGTGACTATTTTATTTATTGGCGTTTGATGTTTTTTACCGGCCAAAAGATGGCTATTGTCGGCTAACGGAACCTCTAGTACACCTATGTTCTCATCGTGTTTAGAAATTTTTGTTTGTTCATGACAGTATCAATAGATAATTCAAAAATAATTAATTATGAGAATCAGTTTGTTAATAACTATTACACAGAACCAAATCTAAACAATTTGTCCTGGAGACAGAACTGAGCTTTCAAAGGGGTTGAACAATTTTTACGATATGAAACAGACCTATCACAAACTATTAAGTGGTCTTTTATTGATGCATTTTCTTATTTTCTTCCCCTTTCCTAGCCTATGTTCTTTCCCACAGGGTTATTGAACATTTCTTCCCTTTGTGTCCAAATAAGTAGAGTTTCTTTATTTTCTATTTAAGTCACCAGACTTCCTTTTCCCCCTATCATATGCTTTGATCCTTTTGTTTTATCACAGCCACATCAACCTCCTATCCCTTGTAAAAGCCACACCACCCACATTCCACCATAGACAACTTTTCTTGCTGTGCTGAAGTTGACTTGTGCTGGGTTTCAGATACAAGTAAACTTAAATTTTTTCTATATGGCATGTTTATGATTGGCCAAATCAACAAGGAAAAATAAAATTAAAATAAATTAAAAAAACTTGGTTAATTGGTGACTCTAAATTGCCCGTAGGTGTGAATGTGTGTGAGTGTGAGTTGTTGTCTGTCCCTATATGTCGGCCCTGTGATAGACTGGCGACCTGTCCAGGGTGTACCCCGCCTCTCGCCCTGTGTCCGCTGGGATAGGCTCCAGCCCCCCCCGTAAAGCGGTAAAGTTAATGGATGGATGGAAAAAAAACTTCCCTAGGCCTATTTTTTTTTATATTGGAATTAAGCTGGGTCGAGTTGGTGTGGCAGTTGGAGCATTGCCCCCCCAGTGTCCATGCCTAGGTCCGGCCCCGTTCTAACCTAACTAGCCTACACAGAAGAATCCCACAAGCGCCTCGCAATATTAATACATTTAGCAAACTTTTAGCATACAAACTCTTGGACAAAAAGTCTAGATTCACATTGAAAAAGTTGGCAAAAAAAATGTATACCTCTTAAAATGACAATAAAGCCTTTTTAAGGGTCTTAATTTTCACTAAATTGATTTTGCACATTTTAATACTTTTTAAGACCCCGCGGACACCCTGAGAGGGACACGCTTGCATAGAGAACGGAACGTTCATATGGAGGGAAAATAAACCAGACTCACTGTGTCTTTGACAGCATTGGAGAATAGTGGTGACTGGTCAGAGAGACAGGAGAGGAGCAGTGATATGAGCAAAAGGGCATAGTAGATGTAGAAGGTAGTGTACCTCCAAACACACACCGTTGAGGGCTGCAAAACAATACAAGTAAAAACAAAAATGATAAGTTTCTGTCACCATTGCAACAAGAAAGAATCAAAATACACCTCAGAAGAAACCATTATGATGGAATTGGATTTATGCTCTCACCTCATCCAGCGCCTGGATTATTTTTGACCTAAAGGTGACAGTAGCACACAGGACAGCTATCAGCCAGAAGTTGAGCATCACCCCAGATGATTGGACCCCTTTCATCCGCTCGTACTGGGTCAAAAGTGTGGCCAGCAACTTGGAAATTTGAAAACGTCATTACACAATCCATCAAAGTACGGCAGAAAGCACTTTCACGTATCTAGCACAGATGAAAAGCAATGCATACAATACCGGTCTAAAGTTTTAGAACGCATACATTTTTTCACTTTTTACTGAAATTTACACAGTTCAAGTCCAGTGAATAACCAGAAATCGTAAAAAGCAGTAAGCGGTAAACTGCTCAAGGCAAAAAGAAAAGTTTTGAAACAACTGAAAAAGAAAGTAATAAAAAATTATACCAGTTACAAAAACTGACCTTCTTAGGGAACAAGTCATGGGTTAAGAACATACAACTGTTCTGCAGCAATAGAAGTAAATTAAGCCCAGAAAGTTGAAGCAAACAATTCCTACTGGTGTCCCAACTTCTGTTGATCACTGACACGCACGCACGCACGCACACTTCCGTATAAAAGCAGTGTTGGAACAAACTGTTATTACACCTACTGAAGCATTTTTTCAATAACATTGCACTGCAGTAAATAGTATATTGTATATTGCTATCATAATGGCACAAAAATAAGCAATTAACAAAAGCAAGACACAGAGACCATTATAACCCTTAAAAGTGTAGGTCTTTCCTTTAGAGAAACTGCAAAGAAAACCAAGGTGTAAGTGAGTGAGTACAGTTTCCTACACCATCAAAAGGCACTTGGGAACTGGAGGAAACTGAAAGAAGAGGTCTAGCAGACCCAAAGCCACAGCAAAATCAGAAGACAAGTTTCTGAGAATCAACAGCTTGCGGATCAGATTGGCTTAACACTGGTCGAAACAAGCAAGTCTCAGTTTCAACTGTGAAGAGAAGTCGTCGAGCTGCAGGTTTGACAGGTCGAGTGGCATTAACCCTATCCAGCCGGCACGCTTTAATTTCGGAACAAAAGTGCCGATGACCAAAGCATTAATAACATTTATTCTGAACAAAGCCGGATATAGCTGACAAATCCCGCTACCCACCTTGAAATTTCCGAAGGGGTAAGTGGCGCAAATTTTTATGGGATTGAATACCCCGTCATTGAAAAAATATCACCACAGCCAAAGCTGAGCCAAAGGGAGTTAACCCAGGAAACGACCAAAGCATCATATTTAACGCTGCAAAGTGAAATCTGAGGCTATATTTCGAGGTAAGACCAGTTATATTTTATGTTTAGTCAATTACATGACTTGAAAAACAAAAGTATGGTGGTATTTAGTCTGAATTAATCACAGAAAATATTTAGTAAGTGTTTGTTTGTCTAGCGTCATTAGTGTGAGTTGTCGGGCTTGACATCCCTTTAAATTTTATGACTGGATTTTGAGGTAAAAACGTCTGTGAAACTTGGCGTATGTACTTCAGTTACTGAGTTAAACTATTAATGTTAAGCAAAATGGGTTTATTTTGTCTATTTTTCACTTGAATCGTTTTATAAGAACGTAGTCCTAACAGAGGTAGCTAGCTAACGTTTCTAAAATGGGAGTGAGTGAGCGCAGAACGACCTAGATCTATCTGGTCAACTCTTTATTTTAGCAGATCATCACTTGATAAATGCTTATTCATATGGTTGGAAAATCCTGTCAGAATATTGTTTATCAGGAACAATTTGCTAGGCCTAAACTTTGAGACCTCCAGGCCTCATCTTTTTTTGCTTGTTCACAAAAAAGGAGCTAAACGGCTGTATGGAAGAGAACATGATTTGGCTACAACTAAGCCTTTGACCATTTGTGAAGTACACACCGGGAGTTTATACTATTCATTATATTTTACATGGACAGGCTCATAGCAGAGGCATGGCATGGTGGCATGACCGCTCAGGACGAAGACCAACTGGAGGAGGAGCTGGGACCTGATCCCCAGACGAGACCATCAACTAGGAATGTATGATTGTGTGTGTTCAAATTCTCACATTACTAATACTCACAATAGACTAACTTTGATACCCCCTGTCATTTTGGATATGGCTACCCATTCTCGCACAGGTCCTAAGTGAGCTAGAAAGCGTAAACACTTCCCTGACTATCCTATCCTTCCCATTTTGATCAAGATAGACAGGCAATGAAGCCTCTCTCTTTACACCTAGGCGACCTTACGGTATTGATTTGGATAGTGTGCGTCAGTCTGTGCGATCTACAACACATTTATAGGTTTGAGGGAAATATCTTTGCATGGGGAGGTTGATGTCCATGCGAATTTCACATCTCACACTCCAGGGATGTACGCTTAGTATTTTAGGTGGTAGCACCAGTGCTAGCAAGCTAAAGATTTCAGAAGCACTGAGAAATATTTTGTAGCACACAGATGGGCAGTTAAACACGTTTATCAGTAAATAAAAAAAAAGACTTTACTTATTTTGAGCGGCATCAGCTCTTTATCTCTCGATCGCCTTTTTTGTATGAATTTTAACAGACTGCTGTAAGCATGTGAAGAGCCAATATGAAAAAGAAAAATCCCTATATTCTTTTTGAGAGGGGGTGGTGTTATATTAGCCTGTCAACCTAAAACCTAAAACATTGATAAGAAACTATGAGCTAGGCAACCGCAAGCACTTTTCTACATAAAAATGCTAGCTACATGATTATCAACTTATTCATTCAAGTATTTATTTATGTCAATGTGGTGGAATCCTGTTTCTGTGAAAGCCACTTCTGCGCACCCTGCTGTGGGCTAATCTTAATTATAGGTTACATAACATAGGCCCAACAACAACCACTTTCTCAACAATAAAAGCTGCAGCCAGAGCAGTGCAATACGTTAACTTGTGATAATAACTTTTTCATCATTTTGGTTGATGTTTGAATATTACTGTCTTCTTGCATGCTCTAAAGTTGTTAGCTGGCGTAGTTTGTAGTGTTCTGTTTAAATGAATGGAGACCGGCGCAACCCATTTGCACACGTGCGAGTGGATACATATGTCTATTGGCACCGATACATTTTATTAACACACGCTACCAAAACTGTCGCACTGTACAGCCCTGCACTCCTAAGCCTCTTCTACGTCTCTTCTATGTCATCATTCCACACAGCCCAAGCCCCAGAACTGCAGGAGTTACCCAAAGACAAGTTTCGCAAAGAGGAACACATTTAAAATCTGAATGGTTTTCTGGCGTTTCTGCCCCCTCCATTCTCTGCCCCTCTTTTCTCTTATCTTTACGTCCACAGGTTTCTCTTTCTCTCCACAGGTAATTGTTTAGGAATGCGATGGAATGAAATATATTTCCCATTTATAAATCAATCAATTTAAAGTTATATCACTATCCCTAACCCTGTTATCTTAAGGATTCACTGTGTCTATCTATATAACACTAATAATAGTTAATTATTTTTATAATATTTACTTATATTTATATATCCAATGCTCAAAAAAATTAAAAGGAACACTTTTTAATCAGAGTATTGCATCAAGTCAATTAACTGACCAGATCAATATCCCAGAAGTTTAAGTAGCAGAGGGGGTTGTTAATCAGTTTCAGCTGCTTTGGTGTTAATGAAATTGTGCACTAGAGGGGCAACAATGAGATCACCTGGAAAACCATTCCTGTTTTGGGGGTAGAGGCCACTGACATTTTTTACCTCCTCATCTTTTCTGACTGTTTTTCACTAGTTTTGCATTTGGCTAGGGTCAGTGTCACTACTGGTAGCATGAGGCGATACCTGGACCCTACAGAGGTTGCACAGCCAGTCCAACTCCTCCAGGATGGCACGTCAATACGTGCCATTGCCAGAAGGTTTGCTGTGTCTCCCAGCACAGTCTCAAGAGCACGGAGGAGATTCCAGGAGACAGGCAGTTACTCTAGGAGAGCTGGACAGGACCGTAGAAGGTCCTTAACCCATCAGCAGGACCGGTATCTGCTCCTTTGTGCGAGGTAGAACAGGATGTGCACTGCCAGAGCCCTACAAAATGACCTCCAGCAGGCCACTGGTGTGAATGTCTCTGACCAAACAATCAGAAACAGACTTCATGAGGGTGGCCTGAGGGCCCGATGTCCTCTAGTGGGCCCTGTGCTCACTGCCCGGCACCGTGGAGCTCGATTGGCATTTGCCATATAACACCAGAATTGGCAGGTCCGACACTGGCGCCCTGTGCTTTTCACAGATGAGAGCAGGTTCACCCTGAGCACATGTGACAGACGTGAAAGGGTCTGGAGAAGCCGTGGAGAATGTTATGCTGCCTGTAACATCGTTCAGCATGACCTGTTTGGTAGTGGGTCAGTGATGGTCTGGGGAGGCATATTCATGGAGGGACGCACAGACCTCTACAGGCTAGACAACGGCACCCTGACTGCCATTAGGTATCGGGTCCAAGGATTTCATCCCATTTGTCAGACCCTACGCTGGTGCAGTGGGTCCTGGGTTCCTCCTGGTGCATGACAATGCCTGGCCTCATGCGGCGAGAGTATGCAGGCAGTTCCTGGAGGATGAAGAAATTGATACCATTGACTGGCCCCCACGCTCGCATGACCTAAATCCAATAGAACAACTCTGGGACATTATGTTTCGGTCCATCCGACGCCACCAGGTTGCACCTCAGACTGTCCAGGAGCTCAGTGATGCCCTGGTCCAGATCTGGGAGGAGATACCCCAGGACACCATCCGTCGTCTCATTAGGAGCATGCCTCGACATTGTCAGGCATGCATACAAGCACGTGGGGGCAATACACAGTACTGAGTACCATTTTGAGTTGCTGCAATGGAATTTCAGCAAAATGGACTAGCCTGCCGCATAATTTTTGCACTTTGATTTTCAGGGTGTCTTTGAATTCAGCCCTCTGTAGGTTGATAATTTTCATTTCCATCAAACGATGTGGCATCCTTTCGTTCTTAACACATTACCTAGTCCATATCAGTATAGATATCCAGCATGATTTTTTTTCCCATTGAGATCTGATGTTTTCAAAGTGTTCCTTTAATTATTTTGAGCAATGTATATAATTAATAAGAATAATTTTCAATAGTTTTGAAAAACTATTTTTCCAGATTTTTTTTTACCTTGCAGTGTCATAAGTTTATTTAAAATAAAGTCTGTTTTGTTGAACACATAAAATTTATATTTCAGTGGTTGTGTATTTCAGAAACATTCTTTATTTACTAATACTGTTGGTCATAAAGAGTAAGGAGGACTGGTGGTCTGAAATCATCATCATCATATCATTAGAATAACATTCTAAATTGTTGTTTCCTTTCCGCCGTTTTCACACTGATCACTAGAATGGTCATAACTTTTTTACAATAAATTATATATTTGATTTAATTGATATTCCAAATTCCCCAGCAAATTGTGAACATTTCATATGCTATAACTTTTTCTCTATCTTGTATTTAAAATGGTGATAATTTGAGGTTTACGATGAAGTATGGCGAACAAATAATATTTTTATTGAAATTGGTGTGCAAAAGCTTTTGGAGACAGGATGATTACCCTGAAATAATGATACATATATATTCATATAAATTGAAAGAACTAGATCTTCTCCTCAATATGGTGTATAAACTTGAAACCACAACAAAGATTTATGCATCGCAAGTCCATATTTTTTTACAGATTGGAATTTCAGAACTTTTGGGCTTAGACTGGAAAGGGTTAAGACAGCCATTGCAAAGAAGGCAACATAAGTATAAGAGGCTTGGCTAGGCCATGAAGCACTGCCAGTGGATTGCTGAATAATAATTAAATAATTTTTCATAATATATATATTCTCAGGACTCAAAGCGCTTTACAGAAATTGTCGACAATTCAGTACACACAATAGGGTTGTTAATGATTAATCGATAATTCTTCATAAATAATTCATTCGCTTCAGCGTTTCAAATTAAATTATTAAATCGAACAATTTGTGGTCTTGTCTTTTGGTTGAAATTCAGAGCACAATTAAATTAGAGGCAAATGGGCAATGTTATCAAACCAAAGAGGACGAGCTGCTCAACCATGAAACGAGCTAAATGAAGTCCGGTGTCGGAACATTTCACACACACACGCATTACGAAAGCATACCTTTGACATCGGTCCCATCAGAACGGGTATTTTCAGAAGCTGGCCTTTTTGTAAACAAGTGTGCACCCGACTCACCCCTGACCACGAAGACATGCTTATATTCCTAAATAAAAATCTGTGTAGCTTAGGGCTGGGCATTTTTACGATTTAATTGATTAATTCGAATAATGAGTTAGCACGTTGTGTATAAAGTGTAAATCGAGACAATTGCTATTTAAACAAGGTACAATTGACATAGCAACATTGCATTTATGAAAAAAATTGGATGTCTGAACGCCGACGGAACTCATTGCTTTAGTAAAGAGAATACTCGTCTGCTGCATGCAGGTGTCAGCCCTACTATGTAAAAAAAATAAGCTAAATTGTCTGATCTGGGTTGCTGAGCTTTTAGTGCCTCACGCTATCAAACACCCGATGTGCACACCCCTTCCAAGGTGCAACGCTAATAGTATGCAACGCTAGTCTTTATTAAAGTAATAAAATTGCACCATGCATAAAGTCAAAATAAGTAGGAATCTAGGCCTAATACAACTGTTGCTGCACGAGCAAATAGCGGGGAGCATCACATACATGTTGCACGCACAGTTAAAGGAATGCTTTAAATCTTTTTTATACATATTTTAGCTTATTTTCATGTCTCGCAAAAATGTCCCAACTCGTCCAGTTTATTTAAAAGATTTTGGAGTAACTACATTTTCCCATTTAGCTAAAATGCTAACATTTAGACTAGAAGCAAAAATTATAGATCGATAGCAGGAGAGTCAGTTTCGACGTTTGTTTTCAACTGTAAGTGCGACATTAACATTTTCGCTAATGTTTAAATAAAGCTTTGAGGGGAAAATCAGGTGTCAATTCATATGCTATATTTAACTTTAACAATTAATCGATACGTGTTCATTAACGTTAGCGACAATCGATCATGGAAATTCCTGAAAATGTGCAACCCTGACACAACCAGACAGACAGACAACTATCACTCACAACAATCAGTCTGGGTGAAAGCAGCCAATCTGCGCCAGACTTGCTCACCAAAACATATTGCAACAGACTTGTCAGTTACACACACCAACTCCAGTTGTATAGGCAGTGTCTTGGTAGGAAAACTGATAGGTGTATTAACCAACATGCTGCCTAGAGACTGGAAGAAAGTCTTATGGGCCGATGAATAAAAATTCAGAATTTAAATCTTTGGTTCATCACGCGAGGTTTTTGTACGCCGTTGAGTAGGCAAAACGATGCTGCCTCAGTGTGTGACACCAACTGTCAAACAGAGGAGGAAGCGTGATGGTCTGGGCTCTTTTGCTGGACCCAGAGTCGGAGACTTGCACAAAGTGACTGGCACCCTGAACAAAAAGGGCTATCACAGCATTTTGCAGCACAATACAATACCCTCTGGTCTATGCCTAGTTGGTCAGCGGTTCATCCTACAGCAAGATAATGACCAAACGCATACCTTGAGGCTAAGTCAGAACTACATTTGGGGAAAAGAAGAAGATGGCAGGCTTCAAATAATGGAATGGCCAGCAGTCTCCAGACTTCATGTTAATTTGGGATGAACTGGACAAAAGGGTGAAAGCAAAGCAACCTACAGTGCAACACATGGAAACGTCTGCAACAGCGTTGGAAGAAGCTCCCGAAAAGAATGCCAAGAACGTGTTCGGCGGTTACATCTGACAAATCAAAGAAGCCACATTTTGCAAATTTTTTAAATTTTGTTATACAAAATTATTCTATGATTTATATCCATCTCCAATTGTTAATTTGTTCTATGCTTTCATTTCAGAGTACTACATAAATTGATAAAAAGTGAATAAATTGAGGTGTTCTAAAACCTTTGACTGGTAGTGTACATGCGCAATCTCACCATAGTGATTCCAAGCATTGTAGGGCTGATGAGATACACTGGCGCACTGCTGACCTGAGTTCTTTCCCAGAAAGAGTAGAAAACATCTGCCCAGCATATAATCCACAACAAAAAGCCAGTTCCCTACAGGGTTGGAAGGAACAAAATTAATTCCTCAGATGGATGTTTGACACAAATAAGAAGGCAAGTGCCTATGATAGATATTAAAGGTAGGGTGAAAAAAATTGATACGGCATAGTATCGCGATATTTTGCATGCTGATATTGTATCAATACACAGACACCAAGTATTGATCTTTTATTAAATAAATCAGAGCCTGAAATTAACACCCGCCAACCTGACAAATAAGGGTGAATTTTGGCATTGGCGGGTATATTTGTCAACCAGCCAATTAATTGATTGACAATGAAAAATCTTTAAATATTTTTCGCACTCTAAGATAAGTACTCAATAACATCAGGGCGAGCTGGTAGTGTTGAGCCGGCTATTGATGTTAACCTGTTGGTGCATCGCTCCAAGTCGAGACAGGTTCGTTATTTGATAGCATCTTTTAAATTTAGCGTCTTTTAAATTTAGCTATTTAAACATTTATGTCTCGTAACGCCAGCTAGCACTAACGTTACTTCTTTTGTATCAGTGTTGTTGCCGTCTGCAAACACAGCCGCAAAAAGTTCAACTCGTTTGCTACCTACCCAGCTACCTTTGTTGCCGGTTGGGATTCTTCTATAGTTTAATGATGGTTAGGTCAAGTAATTGCAATGCAGATATTAGGGATTGTATATAGCCTAATTAATAGCAATTTGTCATGTACGGAAGGGCGACATAATATAGTTAATAATGTTACCATGCATGTTAAGGAATTATACTTTTGGAATCAAGGGAAAAGAACAGTGCACAAGGGAGCCGTGTGTGCGCGCCTGTTTGCCTATTGACAATAGAAAAAAAATTATTATCTGTAGATTTAGTTATTTCTAAATTTGTTGGCAGTGACTTAGTTGGGGGCTGGTAACTGAACAGACAGGTATACTAAGTTAACGAGTGTGTGTGTGTGTGTGTGTGTTTGAGTAAGGGAGAGAAAGAGGACTATATTTAGTTTTTTACCATTATTATTAAAAGCAGCACATTATATTTGTCTGGCCACAAGTCCAAATCCTAAGTGATTAATGTTGTAAAAAGTTAATTATATTTCTAGTTTTCAGTCAATAATATTGGTAAGCACATCAGTCCATCCCCACAATTACTCTAGTAAACACAAACTTAGCAACATGTAATTTTAGATGTTAATACATTTGTTTAAAATCTACTATATTGTGAAACTTTTGCTGGTACAGCATAATAGGGAATATTGCGGTGTCGTGACAACCTAGTAGCTAGCACTGTGTTCCAGCTAGCTTCTACAAAAATGTGGTGCACCATTGGTACCTATGTGCTCATCTTTCTTGATAAATCCTCCTAACATGTTTCTATGTTTCCAATATTGTAAGTTAAAGAACAATGTCTTTGTGTTTTATTGTCTTTCACATATATTTTGAACCCCGAAACATTATCTGGTGAAAAGTCTGTTTGGCTGTGGCTGGCAGGTGTATGAAAAAGGTTATTTCAGGCCCTGAATACATGATTAATATTACAAATTAAGATTTCTGGTATAATCTGGAATAATAAAAGCAATTGCTTAATTCAGTCAACTAGATGGTGCCGAGTTTATTTTCTAGTGAGGTGAGGTCATGGTCAGCGGGATTGGAAAGAAGTAAACTTCACTTCAAAACCGTCTGCATTTTACAGATGTTGACAAACTTTTCCTTTGTTGACATAAATTGCAGGTGAAAAAAGGGTACTATCGCAATAGCAATATATTCAAAATCGCAATAATATCGTATTGTGGGACCGCTATTGATTTCCACCCCCAATAGATATATTCTACTATTCAAAGGCAGATGACTCAAAAGTTGGAACCCCAAAGCTACAAAAACAGGTACAAAAATCAAATCAAAAACTGATGGAAAAGTATTGTATTACACTCTCACTCACGGTCTTGGCTTTGTTGAGATGGTTCATGCGTATATAGCCCTGGTCATTGCTTTGGAGGTAAAGGATGTAGAGCGGCGAACACACCCAGAGGTACAGGCAGGGTAACCAGATGAGCACTGTGTTCTGAAAGCATAGTGTCAGGTTTGGGTTTGAGTTGTACCACGTGCGGTTCCAATCCTGAAATTATAAATGAGACAATGACAGTGAGAAAGTTTTGTTAACTCAAAAGGCCAAAACTTGAGTGTGTCTTTCTGTCTGGCATGCAAATTTGTTTTAACAGCAAACATTTTTAGCAAGCAATGGATAAAGAAAAGGCAAGTTCAGCTTCAAACCCTGCCAAATGGGTGTCGACAAGATCAAAGTTGTTTGCAGGTACTGTCGATTAAATTGAGTTACTGCTGGAGAACATCTCATCTTCAATACCATTTGCTAGCCAGCTAATGCAGACAGTTCCGTAACTGCTTTAGCCCCAAAACATCTCACTTGGGAGCCTATATTTCCCCCTGTGAGGTTGGACACCATTACGAGTGAGTTTTGATACTTAAGTAATGGTGCATTTTGCTGACCAATGTACCTGTTATACAATAAATTAAGTGTTTTAGTCAGAACACAGAAATTAAAGTTGGTTTGGCATGCAGTTGAACACTAGCGCAAGCCCATTGTAAAGAATGTTTAAGCCTGTTTGGTGCTAGAGTGAAGCCTGCATTGTCAATGAATTCATTTTTTTAGATGCATCGTTTCTTGGGCTTAAAATCGTGCACATACTAGCGCAAGGTCTGCGTAATTAATCTGCGTTTTCAAAAGCCGATTAAGACTAGGGATGGGCATTTTAGGCCATATCACTATTCGAATATTCTATCAAAAATATTTCGGTTAATCGATTAACCGAAATAAAAAGATTATATGGGAAAAAAAAAAAAAAGTTTTATAATTTCTTTTTTTTTACCGCTATAGCGCGCTTGTAATGTAGCCTGAAGGGCTTCCGTGATCTGGCCTTCGCTAAATAAACATATTCCTTTTCCAATTTCTGAACATTTCTTACTCTCTTACTTATTTCTTGGACAGATTTTGTTTGTGAGCGGAGAGTCGGCGCTATAAAGCGCACGTGTTTGTATCTGTGATCCAGCGCACTAGCATAGAGTTGCCTTCAGTTGGCTCGCTGCCTGCAAGTTTAAACTACTTGATGTGGACAGTAGGGAAAATGTATCTAATGCATTGAAATCGTGCTTTTTCTTTCTACTTTTTACATATTTCAATGGCATTGGTGTACACGTTATAAACAGTATGTAATCAAAATCGCTAATGAATAATATTTAAATTAACTTTAGGCAAAAACATAAATAAATAACTGCAGCTGTATTCAAATACCCACATCATTTCGAATAATCGAATATTCAAATAATCGTGCCCATCTCTAATTAAGACCCCTGGCTTTTTGCCCAATCTTTCATTTCTTTGACGCATGTGAAGGCTTAGTCAGCTTTCTTGCGAAACTGCTCATGTCAGGGACGGTCGCCTGCACTTGTTTTTAATTTTAAATACCTAAAACAAAATTCAACGAACGATACAATATTAACAATAACGCTTTCTTTTCGCGGGGCTCACCTGCTCGTGCAACATATTATCAGTGTAGCGTGAGTTGTTACTATGGCAGCTAGATGCCGGCAGAAGTTTGTAAAAGTAATGAATAGGGTTGGGTACCTATCACATTTGAACAGACACCAGTATCTGTATCCATACCTGGAATTCGGTACTGGTACCATTTTCAGTACTTCAATTACACATTCTGAAAAGGTACTCTCAGCAATAGGGTTCTGCTTTAAAGATACATAGCTACCTAAATTGAACAACCAACTAGAAATGCAATTCCACGAGAAAATGCGGATGTGATTGCGTTTCCACCATCAGCGACCAGGCAGTGCGAGTGGCCAGCCCCCTAAAATAACCGCTACAGCACTACTACGTCCTTGTGTGTTCGTGGACAGCGGTGAACTGAACAAGTGTAAACGCCCACTTGGGGCCAGTTGCAACATGTGACTTCTTCCATTCATATAAATAATGTGAACTATATGTCACATGTAGCCATCTTTAAATTGTATGGGTAATTAGAAGACAGATAAGTTTACTATGTACAAGTTTGGCTGGTCTATGTCAATTAGTCTGTGAGTAACAGAGTAATGCAAAAAGTGTTGCAACCGTCCCCAGTCTCCCCTATGCCCTTGTTAGCTCAACCTTCATTTTAAGGCATCTGGAGATTGTATCACAAGTGGACAGCACTGCAGACATAAAATCAGCAGCAGTCTATTGTCTTAAAGTGTTAACGCTTGTTCAATACTGATTATTTTACCATTGAAATACATTTTAAATAATTTTAAAACTGTGCTGCCGCCTGTTTAATGTTTCAGCCAGTCTGTTGACTCTGACACTTCTTTGTCTTGTTGGATTTGGCTGTTTCAATCGCGCTACGGTAACAAATAAATAAATAAATGAATGAATTGAATATAAAGGATATAGTTTTGCAGCAAGCAATTATTTATGGTGCCTTTTAGGGTATAATAGTTACCTATGCACACTTCTGCTAGCTAACCTTCACTAAACAAATAGAATTCACATGCACTGAACAACAGTATAACCATGGTATAACAAACTCGTTAACGGTAGGCTATTCCCACTACGTCTGGCTAAGCACGTAGCGTGAGGTGTCTAAACCTAATGCTAATTTGCAGTAAGCTATAATTTATGGTGCCTTAACTCAAGACTAGCTAATGTTTGTCTCAATAGAAATAACGTTAGCATCCAAATTGTGAAGGTTTGCGTTCTCTAAATAAAAGAAAAAAGAAAACAGTACCGGTGTTGAATGCCTTATGGAAACACTTAATAGGGGTCATCAGCCACTATCCAATTCGAGTCACCACACCCACTTTTTTAACATTAAACAATTATAACTTAACTCACATTCAATACGCAGTGTCTTACAATTAGCCCAAGTGCTGGTGGATAACCTTGCTTGATGTAGAGCTATGGAGAGTCCACTAACTCGGCGACGTAAAGCTTTATTAAGAACTTATTGTGCATTAACCATCTCTCCCTTTGTGCTCGCCATCGTGGTTATTTGTTACGTTAGTCTATGTAGTCAAACGCCTTTACACAGAGCTAAGATTCGATGTTAGGAAGTCTCCGTGGGCTTTGAGATACTGCAGCTAAATTACACCAAAGTTATTCACACCGTGGTCGTATCGTCATGAGGCTAATCGCATTGTATGGCTAGTTAGTTACTATGGCAAACTATAAGCTACATGCATTTATATTATTATTATTAGGTTATCTTGAAATGCATTATCTCGCAAACATATGCATACTAAGCTAATTATAATTATATTACACTAAGCCTTGAGGGGGGCTGGAATGAAGAACAAAGATGAACCAAATCCTGGGCCTTGTTTATACTGCCATCTAGTGACCGCAATAAAATGTTGGTTAACATATACATGCATGCAAGCTAGATAATTAATTTCCTCTGGTAAAAACACAAGTAGCCTACGTCAGTTTTATCATTTAAGAAATTGTGGGACATCAAATATCTAAGACAATTTGTTAGAAGGGAGAGTGACATAATTAGGCTAGTGTAACAATAAGTAGCGTGAAGTTAAGCTAAATACAAGGTTTACCTATCATGTTCCTAAACGCAAATTCTTCAACTACGTTGTGATTATAACAATTTTGCCTTCCTAATTATTATCTTAGCATGAACAAAAAGGAACTATGAAACTTTAGCTAATAAGTGGGGCTGCTATAATAATTAGCAAAATGGTGACAAACATTCCCATCATCAGTTCCATCTGTCCATCCCATTGTCTACTCCAGGTAGGGAATGAGTCCTTACCCCAAGTGAAGGAGTTCAAGTATCTTGGGGTCTTGTTCTCGAGTGAGGGTAAAATGGAACGAGAGATGGGCCGGAGAATTGGAGCAGCGGGTGCGGTGTTGCAGTCGCTCTATCGCACCGTTGTGACGAATAGAGAGCTGAGCCAGAAGGCAAAGCTCTCAATCTACCGGTCTATCTTCGTTCCTACTCTCACCTATGGTCATGAAGGGTGGGTCATGACCGAAAGAACGAGATCGCGGATACAAGCGGCGGAAATGAGTTTCCTCCGGAGGGTGGCTGGCATCTCCCTTAGGGATAGGGTGAGAAGTTCAGCCATTCGTGAGGGACTCGGAGTAGAGCCGCTGCTTCTTTGCGTAGAAAGGAGCCAGTTGAGGTGGTTCGGGCATCTAGTAAGGATGCCACCTGGCCGCCTCCCTAGAGAGGTGTTCCAGGCACGTCCAGCTGGGCGGAGGCCGCGGGGCAGACCTAGGACCAGGTGGAGGGATTATATCTCCACACTGGCCTGGGAACGCCTTGGAATCCCCCAGTCAGAGCTGGTTAATGTGGCCCGGGAAAGGGACGTTTGGGATGCCCTGCTTGAACTGCTACCTCCGCGACCCGACCCCGGACAAAGCGGATGACGATGATGATGATGTTCCATCTGTGTTGTTTAACAAGCATGCTAGCAAACGTACATTGAAATAACTTAACTCCATATCCAAATTGTGATGGTTCACTAAATCAAAACTAAAAAAATAAATTTAAAAGCAACGCCTATGCATTGTGGGGAACCCTCGATACATGTTAGCCAGTGTCTTAATTTTTACATTAAATACGTTTGTTCTGCAGCAAGATGTTTGATGTAGCTTGCTGGAATGCTGCAAAACAAAGTGCCAGCCAGTGTCACACTCATAGCAACTCACTTTAGGCTAACTAACTTTGGTTCAATTTGCTGTCCAATTCAAGTCACCACAATTCTTTTAAACGTTAAACAGATTTAACTTAGCTCACATTCAGTACGCAGTGTCTAGGGTTCGGGGTATAAACCACAACAATAACAAGTGCCGGTGGAATCTGAATGAAGGGACAATATGCCAATTAGTGTAGCAAGGACTCACGATAGCCCTGCAAGTCAAACCAAGTTTATTGTAATTCACCAAAGTCCACCAGTATGTATCTGTATACCAACATTTTATTAGCCAGGACAACCCCAACAGCTACAATGTAGTTAACGACAGCACGTTCACGCAGTGGTGAAGAAAAACACGCTGTGTATTGTTTTGAAACTGAATCGACACAAATATAACGTTTTTGTTGGTCCGAGTCTTTTAAGTCATACAAAAGTAAAATGTAGTTTCACAACATAAAAGTCTTAGTAGCTATACAGCTCTTGCTAATTCACAAAGAGAGCTTCCAAACAGAGTAGGTTTTGTTCTTGCATGAAAAATCTTGAGCAGTTTAATAAAAAAATATACGTTTTATTTCATATCAAAGGACTAATGAACTGGTTGAAGTATTCTTAAATCACTGAAATATGCAATATTTACCTATTTATATTATTAAATGCATTGTATTGTCATTTTAAAACTCACCACTACGCGGCGGTCGTCGCTGGACTGTGAAATTGTCTCAAATTTAAGGCCAAACGGGCACAGAAAAATTGACCGCTCCTCTCGTTTAAGCCAAGATTCCTACCTATTCCCATCACATTTGACGGTCAAACTTGGATTCATTTTGAACAAACCCCCTGTCGGGACATGACCTTGAGCGAGCCTGTCAATTAATCAAATATAACTTATTTAAAATCAATTTCATATACTTTTTTTGACTACGTGCTGCCCTAAATGAGCTCGATCGCAGGAACCATTTGAACACCGACAAGACAAACGCTTCAAGAAACTGCAAAAAAATTAATAAAAATCCATCCTAGGAAAATGGCGATATGCCCTCTTAAAACGATGCGCCCCATCCATTGCTTTCTAACTGCGGTAAGATAACATGCAAACAACTTTGCTAGTTAGCCAAACTGCATTTAGAATTTTGATCGCGTGGGTTGTAAATATATCTTGCAAAGTTACTGTGATATACAGTTATGTTGTGCTATTGGTATTAGCAATATATCATATATACTTGAAAGGGAAACTCAGTGTTCATAGTTTATTTTAAATGATGCGTCCATGTCTGAAGCAAGCTAACGTTAGCTACGCAGTGTTATTAACGCTGTAACGTGGTAGATTATAGAAACGTTTAATGTAGCCTACCCTTTGTAGACATATATTTTAATGCTCAAGTTAACTTAAGTTAGATATGAAATAATTAAACTGCAGCTAGGAGCAATAAGATCGTTTCTTTCTCCTTGTTTAGGTTTTGTCCATACCTGGCCTTTCACGTGCCTGTCTTTGATCTGTGTTATTAAGGCCTATATAAATAAAAGGATATTCCAGGATTTATCAAAATGAACTCAGATGTCAATGCCTAAATTAATGGTTAATGTTACACATTTTTGCATGTTTTCATAAGAGCACTTCAGTGCACAATGACTGACTTATTTTGTCTCTGCCTTACAGACTAACATTACCATCAGAGATTTTAGAAAACCAACAAGACCCTAAAATGATCTGTAGTAGATGCTTGCAAGTTTTTATAGATTTAAGGGAGTGCAATACTTAGGTGTAAAGTTAACATTAGCAGTTGGCTTCCATACAGAGAGGCATATGACAGGTGGATCTTAAGTTTGCCAAATGAGATATCAAATACAGGAACCAAGTGTGGAAATAAGAGGATGGGTGTTTTGGGTTGCACTGCAGGCCAAATGTAACTGTTATAGGAGGTAGGAAGGCGAGTAGAAAGTCAGGGGACTTAAGCTGTCTGTATGGGGCTGATGTAAGGATTAGCGGTGTCTGGTCAAAGTTAACCTTGTGTGATGAGCTCCTGCTTGTTCAGAATCCTGCTGGCTTCATTGACTGACCATATGCAGGTTTTAAATTAGCAAGTTTGGTTCTGGATAGGTGAGCCTGCAAGTTCCAGAGTTCAGTTTGGTAGGTTTGTAATAGGGGGTATCCCAACTTTTAAACATAGGCCTATGGTTAGGATACTTATGCTATTCAGGAGCTTTTCATGGATCTGGTTTGCAGCATGGGTTTGTTTGTATGTAAACATTTAACTTTTTTCTATATCATACATCCTAAACTGGCTGCCACAAACAAAAGAAAAACGTTAACACTAGGTCTACTGCTTGTCGTTTTTCTTCCGAACATGTCTAACCCTTTTTATTATTGAAATCTATTAAATAACAAAATTGTTTAGTATTCATTTGTAAGTAGCCCTATGGTAATCAGATCTTTAGGTGAACCACATAATGCAACGTCGTCATGATGGAAGTGAAGATGGTATCTTGGGCCAATCAACAGCATAGGTTATAGCCTACTTATGCGCTGGTTTTATAAATCTATAAATTATTTATCTATATAAGTTCACTGTATAATAGAATAAGGTATAGGCCTATCTAGTTATATTTTAGCATGGCATGATTTTAGACACAGATCTGTTACCTAATGCTAATGCAGGCTACCGGTTTGTTTGTCCAGTGGTAAGTAGTAGCCTACTAGGCTAGAATTTTGGAGCCTGGTGCCCGCGTGCTTAAACTACTAAGTCATTAAACACGATTGCTGTTTTCAGAGTAAACGTTTTAAATATTGTACCCTTTATTTAGGTAAACAATTATATAACATGTAAAGAATGCGTTTTACCATATATCTATGGCAAAATATTAATTATTTCGCTCATAGTAAAAGACTAAAGTAATTTCAAAGTCGGCCGTATGATGTTTTCGTTTTCTAACGACTTCAGATCTCTTTTTTATGTAAGAAAAAAATAAACTAGATCAAGTAGGCCCATGATCTAGTCATCTGTCATTCCAAAATCGCATAAATAATATAATAGTGTTGATCAAAAATGCAAGTACGCTATGTTCTGTGTGTGTAATTCAAGGCCCAGATCTACTTCACATTACTTGGCACACGCGCATTTTGTTTGAGCACGAGAAAGAGTGAGAGAGAGAGCGCGCCCTGGTTACAGCGCTTGTCCTGAATTTGTTAGCTAGCTAGACACTGAAATGACAACAATCAACACAATGGATATAATGCTTTTAAAAAAAGAAAACGGACAGTGAGGCAACAAGGCAAGAACAAGGCTAGAGGATTTGGAGGAGGAAAAGTTCTCCTGTTGCTTCAGCAGCAGATGAGTCAGGACGTGAGAGTGCCAGTCAAGTGTCTCATCCACAAGCTCAGGTTGGTGTAGTGGGTTCTAGCTATCTAGCTAGCTAGTCTAGCACAGTGCAGAGGTTCTCCAAAGCTATTGACACAAAGCATTTGATTTTTCTTTCTCGGAAAATGATTTGTCAATTAAACATGTATGTAGCTAGTAGCTACCACAATAACATTGTTCACTTTCAATTGCAAGCATAAATGTCAAGCTATCAACTTGTCATGCTTCCATTGCCAGCAGAAGGCTGTTTAATGTAGCCTATTCACATAACCACTTATTTTAATAATAATACATGGGATTTATAAGCGCACTTCTAGTAACTCAAGGACACAGGATAATGATATTGCTATTGTTGTTATTATATTATTTACAAAGTAAATTAATGCATTAACCTAGAGGAAAACATATGTCTACGCAGTGAGTCCCTGCAAAGTAACATTTTTTGTTGTGAAGAAGACAACTATTTCTATAATTTTTTGCTATTTAATCAAGAGGGCGGCTGTGGCTCAGGAGGTAGAGTGGGTCGTCCACTGATCCAAGTTCGGTTCGATCCCCAGCTCATCCTGTCAATGTGTCGAAGTGTCCTTGAGCAAGACACTGAACCCTGAGGTGCTCCCGTTGTAGAGGCAAGTGCCTTGCATGGCAGCTCTGCCACCTTTCGGTGTGTGAGTGGGTGAATGAGAGGCAACATTGTAAAGCGCTCTGTTCCATTACGGTTGAAAAGCGCTATATAAATGCAGTCCATTTACCATTTAAAAATTATTTGTTGTGAAGAAGACAACTACTTCTATTATTTTTTTCTGCTTTATCAAGTACCGGAGCGCACCAGGTATCCCCCCATAATAATTATGCACTATAATGGCAAACAACGCACGGTAGCTGTGGATGTGGCGGGTGTTAGAAATTGTTGGGTCAAAGTATTGACAATCCCGAACATTTATACATAAACCTTGGTTTCGTTAGCCATGCCAATGCGGTTTTTGATTCAGGTTTCTATTACTAATGAAACCAACCACGCTGTTAGATCATCATTATTTGCATTATTATTATTAGACTGCAAGTTAAGGGAAGCCTTCTAGGCTACATATGCACCGTCTATGGCTGTCGGCCCACCTGGATAATCTGCGGTAAAAAGACTGAGAGACATATTCATTATACAAAGGCAATGGAACACTAGATACAATTTTGGCATTATGGAACGTCATACGCTAAGCCATGTCTGCTTGCAGGTTTATCAAGACAATAGACATAGTGTACGTGCATGTAGCTAAGTGATCGGTTCACGTGTTATTTTCTTATTATTTTTAATCGTTGTTTTGCACCCATGCATTGAAATGAATAGAGCGCGCAGTAGGCCTACAAGTTCCATCTGTATGGTTGTAGCGCTCATCGTTCTTTCTTGTTAGATATAAACTTATCTGGAACAAGTTATATAATAGGTGTTTACAGTAGCCCTATTGAAGTGTTGGAGAAATAATGATGGTGGATCTAGTTATGGATCTAGACCTTGTTTCGGAAATACATTTAGCTGTTAGGATGAACAGAAGACATTGCATTACATTGTCATAAAATATATTCTAATAAAATAGATACATTCCGCTTAAACCGTGCCTTCATAATATCACCCATTTCCCATAAACTAGTTTATTTCTACAATATGATTCTGGTAATTAATAGTGTGTTCAAATGCATGTGAAAGAAGAAAATAATGCAATAAAGTTATAATGCCCAAGCTATTACAGGAAGAGCGCTATTTGGCTGACCCTCGATCCACTTCGTTTAAGCTCTACTGTCATTGTGGATAGTCTGAGTGATTTTAATACTTTGCACATGTATTAAATACATTTTATAACATATAGAGCTTAGAGAACAAAAATAAAAATAAAAATAAACGTTAGTAGGCTACTTAGTCAACGTATATGTCCGCCATTAAATTATGATGAAGCAGCACTGCCAATCTAGTAGCGGCGCCATAACAACTACAAGAATGGGGGGATGCAAGACGGGGTGTTTTCCGGATAATCTGGGGTTGTGTCCTGCATACCTAACGCAGGCTCATAATGGATATATCTATTCTGATTTTAATTAATTATGGGTGTTGGTCTCTCATCAGAAAATTTGTAAGATATTCAACAGAAAATTCACATTTGCATTGTTTGTTATAATACTTTATGAACATGCTATATAGTAAAATGTAATCAGATTGGGAGGACCAGTGTTGACATAGAACTCATGAACTGCGTACAAAATCGGTATTAAGCAAGCTACGAAGCTTGCTCATTCATAATATGCTAGCCGCAACATGTGAGCAGATAATTATGTAGGTCTAGCCTATATTGTGAACTCATAAACCTTGGCCCAAAGTACCAGGCTTGGCAATGCAAGATCCCGTGGCCTCCCCAGTTCCGGCGCCACTGCAGCAGTAAGCGCCCCCTGTTAACAAATAGGGTCTGGACTGCAGTACACTTGTGCGCGCTAAGGCGGTCAGTCTAATAACTGCGATGCATCACATCGCATTTGCTCAGGGAAATGCATTTTCTAGTTAATGATGTAAACATGCAGATATAATTTTCTTAACGGGGTGCATGCTTCTTGACCACCCTATTGTCATGGCCCTGAGAGGACATAACCTCTGCCTAACTGAAAAGGGATTATTGGTTTCACCTGTCCCTTATGGACAGGGTACTTAAGTTCCAGTTCTCCGGTGTTGTATTGTTCATTTATTTCCTTTTCTGCATGGTGTGTGGATTCCCTGTTCTGTTTTACCAAGCAAAGGCAAGTCTCCTGATGGAGCTTTATACTGACTGTTTTCCAGCCTAGTTCCTTGTGGATAGTTTCTTGAATTATTTTAGTAATGCCTACCAGCCTACTAGCCCTGACACCGTTAGGGTTTTGAGTTCACCAACCATTGGAAGAAATATCTGTGGGAAACTTGCATCCAGTGATCCATAATTACATTGTTAGTTGAAATATTTCACATGAAAGCATATAATATTCCCACAGTACAAAACTGATAGCTTTATGAGTTCATATTATGCATACACCACATTGTGCTTGGCAAGAAAGTTTGGCAATACTACTTTTACACTGGCGATGGCACCTCTGCAGTGTTCTTAGAAATGGTTGAAAATAACACGTGAACCGATCATGCGCACGCACTATGTCTCGTCTTGCTTGATGAGCTTGCTAACTGACATGGCCTAGCGTATGACGTTCCATAATGGCAAAATTATATCTAGTATTGCGTTGTCTTTGTACAATGCCTGTGCCGTCTTAAGAATATTGTTATGCTTACTAGAAACTAGCTAACTCACTATGGAATAATAAGCGGGGAGGTACCACCATTACATACTCACAGGCGCATTCGTGCATATGTCCTGAACCGTTGGCACGGTGTTTTTGTGAGTTGTTTTTATGAGTTAGCGATCCCACTACTGACACCATATTTACATGTCAAATAACGACACAGAGCCTTTGATGCAGTTAACAACTGGTGGTTGGCGTAATTGACAAGACAGTCAGTATACAAAAGTAACATGCATTTACATATCAACGCTAGATGGCGGTATATGCCCTTAAAAACTCCCCAGTCAGTTCTCTCTCCAGTCATTTCAATGGGGCCAAAAATCGATTAAAAATAATAAACACAAACCGATCGCTTAGCTATATAGACGCGCACTGGACGGCATTAACCAAGACCTTTGGGCACTGGAATGGAATCAATAAGGTCAAAACCGCGGGTGTAGTTAAGGCGCAAATAACAGGTCTAATAAGAACTAGAAAAT
>JAPMUY010002421.1:127500-208869 GCA_026901105.3 Galaxias olidus | reverse complement strand
TCTGAAGGAGAGGGGTGTTTAACAACTCACCCAGAGGCCATTCAATGAAAGTTACAGGTGTTTTATTAAAAGCATCTTGTAGAACTGACTCTTTAATGAGTGAGTGAGTGAGTGAGTGAGCGTGTGTGTTATTACCTGAGGAGGTGCTGCGGCTGGGCTCTCCTCTCCTCAGCTGGTCGATGCGAGACTTCCTCTCGGCCGCCACGGGGGGCTCCACGGCCGCCGCCCTCTCCCTCTCCCGTTCCCTCTCCCGTTCCCTCTCCCTCTCCCTGTCGCGGGAGTTGGCCCCCTGGAGGCGACCCCGGCGGGCGCGCGGGCCCCCCGGCGGCAGCTCGTCGCGGTGGGCCGACTCGTTGGAGGGCGAGCGCAGGCGGCGGGACGAGGCGCGGCTCTGGTTGCTGCCCATGCTGCTGCTGCGCTTCTGCTCAGGCGGCTTCCTCAGCAGGGGCTGGGACATGAGGGGCTGGGGGGGCAGGGTGGGCAGCAGCATGGCCGGCTCCTGGGGCAGCAGCGGGGCGATGGCCGGCGGGTTGCCACCCCGGTCCCGGCCCCCTCGCGGGCCCCCTCTCCGGGACGTCTCGGCAGGGGCCCTCTCCACGGGGGCCGGGGGAGGAGGCGGCGGCTGGGGGGCGGCGGTGATGGTGGAAGCGTCGTCGTTCCTGCCCCCGCGGTCCAGCACCTCCTCGTCGGACCAGTCGCTGAAGTGGGCGTCCATCTTGGCGGGCAGCACGGTGGGCTCGGCGTTGGCCCCCGTCACCACGCGGCGCTCGGCCCTGTGTGGCGGCGGCGTGCGGGGGCCGCGCTTCCTCTTGGCCGCCGGGTCGTCCTCCGACGCGTCCGAGTCGGCGCCGCGCGGGCGCTTGTGCTTCTTCTCCAGGGCCTTCTTCTTGGGGACCTTGCGGGGCGAGTGGAGGGGGGGCGGCGGGGGCCCCTCGGGCGGGGGCTCCGGGTTGGAGCGGTCCCCTGCTCCCTGGGCCGCCATGAGGTCGTCCTCCTTGCGGCTCTTCTTCGTGCCCTTCCGCGCCACCTTGACCTTCTTCTTGCCTTCCTCGTGCGCTGGCGGGGCGGCGGCCGTCTCCGCGGCCAGGGGTGGCGGGGGGCTGGCGGCGTCGCGCTGCTCGCGCCCACGGCCGGCCCGAGCCTCGGCCACCGCGGCGGTGCTGTCGAGCAGGGGCTCCCCTCGGCGCTCCCGGCCCGGCCGCTCCCCGCGGGGCTCGGGCTCCTCGTGGCGGCAGCGGACCTCCCTCTTGTCTCCTCCTCCTCCTCCTCGGCGCTCCTCGTCCTTCCAGCGGCTGGACTTGTCGTCAACGGCAGGGGCGCTGGCCGGGGGGGAGCGCAGCAGGGACTCCTGGGGGCGGACCACCTGGCTCAGCAGACGGTGCTTGTCACCTGCGCATCACACACACACACACAGTACTGTGAGCACGGGTCAAAACGCACACAACTGGCAGAAGAAACCAGGAAAACCTAAAACCACCTGGAGGATGCCATGGCCTTTTCCACCAACTCAAATGATATTAAGGGACTCCCATAGAATTTGGGTTTTGCTGAACATTGATCACATTTCCAATTGGACCCATGTCTGCCCTATAAATCCACTTTAAAGGCCACAGAATGTGTTCTAGAAAACAGGCCAAGGCACCCTTCTGGACGATAATCATAATGCAAAAAGTGGATCCCCATGTCCCAGTGCTGTGTGTCCCTTTAAAGAGGGCCCCCCAGATAAAAGAGGAAGTGCGTCGCGTTAAATAGGGTCCCTACTGTCAGTCGGAGGCGGACACACTGGGCTGGGAGTGGGGAGCAGGGCCTGGGGGCGGAGCTTTGGTTGGCCCCGGCCAATGAGACGCTCACTTTTCTCCTCCGGGCTGTTGTAGCCGTCGCTGTCGCCGGGACTGGCGTCGCGCGCCCGCTTGGGCGACGGCCGGGGACTGGGGCTGCTCTCGGGCCGGTGCCTCTTACGACTGGGAGGAGGCGGGGAAGAGGACGTGGTTAAATTAAGGTCCGTCGAACAAAACAAAATGTAAAGTGTGTATTTTTATTTTCACTTTCTAACGCCCAGGCTGCGCGCACACGGTCATGTAAATTAAATGGCAAAAACTAAATAGTCCTGGCCCGACCATGCCATATATGAAATATTTATTGATAGTCTTAGTTTATTGTGTATACACTGTATTATTATAGTCTTAGTTTAATACAGTGAACAGTATTTCTGTTTCGTACCTGGTCTTGCGGTCGTCGTGGGAGTCCCGGGCGTCCCTGGGGTCGTCCCTCCGGTCTCGCCTCTCCTCCCTCCCTTTCTCCCTCTCCTCCCACTCCCGCTGGCGCTCCCTCTCGCGCTGCTCCCTCTCTCTCTCCCGCTCCCTCTCTCTCTCCTTCCGCTCGCGCTCCCGCTCCTCTCTTTCCCGCTCCCGCTCCTCCCGCTCGCGATCCCGCTCTCTTTCCCGCTCGCGCTCTCGCTCCCTCTCTTTCTCCCGCTCGCGCTCCCTCTCCCGGAGTCTCTCCCGCTCCGCTTCTTTCTCCCGCTCGCGTTCCCTCTCTTTCTCCTTCTCTCGTTCCCTATCTTTCTCCTTCTCTCTCTCCCGCTCCCTCTCCCTCTCCCGGTCGCGGGTCCGGTCGTCTCGCCGGTCGTCGCCTCGCTCGCCCCGGCGCTCCTCCCTCCTCTCCTCTCGCTCAGGCTCCTCTCCTCCTCGCCCCTGGTGCCTGCCCGGAGAGGAGGCTCTTTGGTCTGGGGAGACAGAACCAACGGGTATGGTCACACTGCTGCCCAAGGATTTGAAACAGTAAAGGGAATAAAACATGGCACATTCTCCTTCAAAACATAGTTCTTGAATCCCTTTTAGAAAGTGGTGTAACAAACCCAAATAGATCCAGCTACAGTCTCCCATAGAAGAGCCTTAAGAGAACCACGTCTTCCTCCTCACCTCTCTCCCGGTTGTCCCTGCGGTCCCTCTCGGCGTGCCCGCCTCGCCGGTCGTACGAGGCGTCCCGGGTCTGCTCCGCCCCGCGCCGCTCTCCGTCGTACCGGCCCTCCCGGTCGCCGCCGCCGCGGTCGCTGCCCCTCTCGGCGCTCCTCTCCCGTGTGCCGCTGGCCCGCGGCTCCCAGCTATCGTGGCCGCCCTCCATCTGGGAGCCTCTGGAGCTCCTGGTGGAACCTGGGGGGTGGGGAGGGGTCGGAGGTCAGAGGTCAGTAAAGGAACAGTCTCCTACCTAACCACTTTCGGGTCCTGACTGATGCGTTGTGTAGAGGTTCTGTCACGGTGGGGGGGGGGTCTCACCTTTGTCCGAGCCCTCGGCGCCGCGGCCCCTCCCCCGTTCGTTCCTCTCGCCGCGGCCCTCCCCTCGGCTGTCGCCCCGCCCCTCGGCCCGGCCTCCCTCGTCCCGGCCGTGGCCGCGGGCGTAGCCCCTCTCCTCTGGGGCGGCCTCCTCCTTCCTGTGGCTGTCCCCGCGCTCCCTCTCGCGCTCCTTCTCCCTCTCCTTCTCCCGCTCCTTCTCCCTCTCGCGGTCGCGGCGCTCCAGGGAGTCCCGGCTAGAGCGGGGCTCGGCCCTGGCCCCGTGGGGGTCCTTGGGGTCCCGGCCGCGGTCGCGTGCCTCTCGGCGCTCCCGGCCGTCCCTCACGTCCCGGTCCTCCCGGGAGGAGCTCTGCTCCAGCTCGTAGTCGCGCTCGTCGCGGCCGCCGTCCTTCTCTCGCTTCCCACGGCTCTCTACAGGGACGGCACACAAAACCGTCCCTACGTTAGGACTTCAAACACCACCACTGACTTCAAGAAAACAACTATTTCATAAAAGATGCTGTTTAAAAAACTGTGTGAGCACATTTCGACAAGGCAAACAGGAGAACCACGAGGTTTACAGGGTGTGTTATGGTTATACGATTAAACAGGAGAAACCCTACGAGGTTTCCATAGGGTTGGTTACCGTCTCTCCGGTCGTGTCTGCGCTCGGCGGCGGCGGTGGCGGCGGGCGGGCTCCGCTCCCTCTCGCTGCGGCCCCGGTCACGGCCCTGGGAGTGGTGGCGCCCCGGGCTGGAGCGTCCGCGGGGCGGCGGGGAGGCGTCGCGGCCCCCCGGCGGGGAGCGGGAGGAGCGCCTCTGGCCCGGGGAGGCGGACGAGGAGGAGGCGGCGGCCGGGCCGGAGTCACGGCGGTAGCCGGGGGAGACCGAGCGGCCCCGTCGCCGCGGCGGGGAGGAGCCGGCGTGGGACGAGGGGGAGCGGTGGCGGGGCAGGGTGGGCGAGCGCTGGTGGCGGGCCGGGGGAGTGGGGGACCTGCAAGCCACCAGAGAGGAAGGGCCGTTAACACACCGGATGGGGAAGCCGTCACTCTGCTCTCTACCTTCCTCATCATGCTGTGAAAAGGTAGGCTCATATCAAAAAGTCACTGCTAGCTGCGTGTCCAGGTCACAAGCAAAATGGGCTGGAATCTATACTCCAACAATTGATCACTATATTAGTGTTTTGTGTCATTGTTTGTGTTTCTTTTGTGGGCTGTGAGAACCTCATCTAACGTGGTGCCTGTCAATGTGCAGTGACCTGCGTGGAGGGGAGGGCGGTAGCAGGGTCTTCGGGGCTTTGGGAGACAGAGACCTCTTCCTGGGGGGCGGGGTCACATCCCGGCCGGGGGACGACACCGAGCGCTCTTCCGACGTCAGCGACCTCTTGGCCTTGTGGGAACTGTCGGATCTGTCCCTGCAGACACCACACACGCACGCACGCACGCACACACGCACGCACGCACGCACGCACGCACGCACACATCAAAACCGGTCACTGGTGGAGCCTTAACCCGCAGAGCGGCAATACAGGGCCAGAAGGACGCTATTGCTCCTCGAGCGCTAACAACAAACACTAAGGGAACGTTTTCAAATGCCAAAATGATCAGGTGGCACATCCTCTTATATACTCGAGTGACCTAAGAAATTTTAAATTAACATAAACCTCCGTTTCTAAAACATTGTTTCATAACCAAAGTGGTGAGAGACACAAAAAGCGGCGCCTCCTCCAGCGCGTACCTGCGTTTCTCCTTCTTCTCCTTGTGCTTCTCCGCGTCGCGGCCCCGCTCCTTGGCCTTCTCCTCCAGCTTCTCCTTGTTCTTGTGCTTGCCCTTGTGCTTCTTGCCCACCACGGGCGCCTCGGCCGGGGCCGGGGGAGGGGGGCTAGGGGTGCGGGGGCCCTTCTTCTTGCTGTGGCTCCCCTTGGAGGACCTGCGGCCAGGAGGACACGAGGGACGGTGAAGGGGGCGCCGCAAAATCACACCGTCAAAGCAGCCGAGATGAACTGTTTTTTGCTACCCAAAACTTCGACCCATCAGCTTGGCCAGAGAGTATTTTTAGGGTCCTAGAAGAAAATGATTCCCACTGAATCCTCATACCTAGCGGAGTCCGACACGGGGGAAGCTATGAAGGACTTCTTCTCCTTCTTTGAGGAGCCAGAGGCCTTGGCTCCGGCCTTGTGCTTAGGGGATCCGCCAGACTTCCTGGAGGACGGGGACCCCTTGGAGCTCGACCGCTCCGGGGACATCTACACCACCGAGGGAGGACAGAAGAGCAGCCAGAACAACATTCAAAGAGAGAGGGAGACCATTCCATCGTTTTGTCAAATCAAGGACAATAGACGCAGAACGTAACGCGATCGTATACACTTGCGGGGAAAAGATAAGCGATAAGAAAACAGACATATCGAAGTAGGCCTGTAATTAAGAAAAACACAGCCAAGGAGGCGAGTTAAATTTGAAAAAGCTGTAAGCAGTGAGTGAGAGCCATAAGTCACGAGCATGAAGCTGGCGATATTGGGGGTGGAGGGTGCAGCGGGAGACAGGGGTGGGGGTGTGCCGGTACCTTCGACGCGCTGCTAGTGCGCGTCTTGCCGGACATCTCGTCCTTCTTGATGACGATGTCCTCTCTCTTGTCCAGGTTCTCCTGCTCCAGCTTCATCAGCTCCCGCTGGATCTTCTGCCTCTTCATCTCCAGGGACAGCTCGTAGTCGTAGTCCCCGAGGTCAGAGTCTGAAGGGCCCACGTAAAAACGAGACAGGAAAAAAGCTCCATACATTAATACCACGCTCCTCAGAAACTCACCGTGAAACACAGAGACTAGTTTAGAAACACCTCACCTCAACCGAATATTTTTTTTCATCCGCGAATTCATGTTTTTAAACAAATATTTGAGAAAACATTCAGGCGGGGTGGTGTCGGGAGTCTCACCTTCTCGGTTGGCCTCCCACTCGGCGGGTTCCTCCTCGCTGGCGGGCGTGCGCTCCTTGGTAATCTTTATATCCTCCTTCTCCCGGTGACGGCCTCGGGAGGAATCTCGCTGCTGAAAGCGACCACAAAGAGCCATACCCTCGAAATCAGCCCACAATTCTGCACAATTACAACGGGCTTTGTCGCGGCTACACTCACTCTGACTGTGGGGGACGTAGGCTCTTCTAAGTCTCTTTTAGGGTTCTCTGAATCAACATCCTGCCTCTTATTCTTCATCCTCTCCCGCAGATCGCCAGTGGGCCTCTCTGCTGACCTGTGGTCGTACACAAAAAGAAATCGTGGAGCGAGGCAATACTATTAATAAATGTGACATTGAAGCTTGTTGGCACTTCAAATGAAATAGTAATAAAAAAAAAAGACTTCCATGACCAGGATCGCCATGATCTGAAGGCGCCCTCTTACCGACTAAAACTTCCACTAAATCCTTTGACTCGTGGCTGGTTTCCATGTGTGTAGCGACAAGTGTTGCCGTAGCTGCAATTCCCTGTCTTCAACCAATTTCTACAATGAGTCTGAAAGAGAGAGCATCAAGTCTGAGGACATGGAGTCATCCTATCACTCGCTAGTGACACATCCATTTATGGAGTGAATAATGACGTTGTGTGTGAAAAGACAAAAGAAAAGTGGAACTCATCGACATACATCGGCGACACCTACGTCAGCAGCATTACTCCCAGTGCTGGGGCCAAGTCTCTCAAACACGCTGGGTCGGCGGGAGGGGGCGGTAGGTGGGACGCTGCTGGTGCTGTCGGATATTGTTTTAGAATTCTCCACTGTTACCTTCCGCCTGATCTTGGACATTCTGCAGGGCTGGGTAGGAGAAAGTGAGAGGGGTGTTACAAGGTAGGATTGCCAGAAATTAGGAATGCATTGATTTACAGTGTGGCATGGTTGAAAACTCAATCTTTATAACCAAACAACTATGACACTAAGTAGTTTCATCACCATTTAAAATAAGATGCTCTCTTAACAGGTTAAGCAAGGTAGTAGTGTTGAGTCGCATTAAAAGCACTCTGGACATTTCAAAACCAAAAAAGAGATTGATATAGGGAGCTAGCTAGTAAGTAGTTAGCATTTGTGTATCTTGTATACAGAGTGGTGCAATGCATTGAGTTGGAGGCTTGACGCAGACGATGCTGATCTCAAATGCGAATGAAATTGCACCCATTCATTGACATGCCATGGCAGTGGATAATACTAATACACCACACAACACAGTTACGTCAACGTACAATTTAGTATGCATACGAGGCATTCCAGCGGATATAGAGCAAGGCAACTAGCTACAGCCAAGCAATTTCACCAACTAAATCCATTAAACTGATGTTAAGATTAGACCGGATAAGAGATGATCCCGATGGCGCTTCAGCCGTCGTTAGCTTTGGGCTCACGGAAGCTAGCAGTACTAGCAGCGAACTGTAACGTTAGCTAAATTAAGCTAAAACTTTAGTGCTACAAAGTTGTAGTCACAAATGCAATCCATTAATGTATGATAACTGTAAAAGGGTTTTCAAAAGAACAACACAAGATTTTTCGGTGACCGTGACTACCTCGAGACGGCAGCAAGTAACTACCTATACGTTTTAGACCTGTCTAAATTAAAAAAAACGACTGGCTAGCTTGCTATGCTAATTAGACTCAGAGCTCAGCGTTGCAAGCATTAACAGCGCGCGGGGCCTTCAAGTCCCTTGTGCAAAAAACATTCAATGAAAAGGAATGAAACTTGTTTTAAGGTATGACGCGACTTACCCAAAATATAAGTTCGGTAACGCATCTATTTTTCGTGAACTCTGGGGCCTCGCTACCTCTTGAAATTACAAGATTTATTCTTGCATTTCAGTAGTCGGGGCTCCCCTGTATGCCTTCATTTCGGCAACGGGTAGGCATGAATTACTTGCCGCTTTCCTCGATAGTAGAGAGACAGAATGCAAAGCAATGCTGACTCCAAAAGGTGAACAATGTGAACTACAGGCAAAATACAACTCGAGTTGAGGCAGGATTCAGTCATCTTCATGCATACTAATTTCTTTCATGTAAAATACATTTCTGGAACATTTATATATTTGTTAGGTTGTCTCTATCAATTATCAGTCTACAGCTAATCGTTTCAAATTCATCATACAATAAAGAACTGAACAAATGTGACATCTGAACAAAAACAAATGACGTCTTTATAATGTAAAAATAATCACAACAGAAATGACGTCTTTATAATGTAAAAATAATCACAACAGAATTTGTGTTTTCTCAATGACTCTTATTGCAATAGTCTTGACAGCGATTAAGGCTTCGTTGCAGGCCTTGGAGATCATCGAAGTAGGTAGGAGGAACCCGTATCGGCCACGGTCCTGGAGCTCAAAGGTGAATGAATACCGGATGCCCTGGTTGTAGGCCCAGTCATCAGAACCACCGGGAGCAAGATCTATTGCATTGAAACACAAAACATGTCTCCTATTTCAGTCCATTTTAACATAATAATCCATTGACTTTTAAGCTTTTCAGTTAGTAGTTGTTTTTTTTGCTTTGATTTCCTTAATCTGTATCTTATGTTACAAATAGAGAATTGAGATTGTATTTGCACAGTGCAATTAAGAACCTTGGTTTATCGCTCACATATTGTGGAGGCTCCTGCACCAACTGTATATGGGTTCCTGTAGTATCGTTTGACTTTCATGGCCGCTTCCTGTACCATCTCAAGCTGAAAGAGAGGTTGAACACTGAAAAAGCGACTGCCATAGAAAACCTGATGAAATAGAACCCTGTCCATTTGCAAAAGCAAATACAGCTTGGTTGGTATTTACTGTTATGATTTATTTGTATTATATTCACACGTCATCATCATCATGATCATCATCACATAAGAAACAACTTTGTTATTCTCCTCTATACCACCACCACCACCTTTTTCTCCCTCTGCCATCTAATCGTCACCCTCACCACAGCTCACCAGTTCGTCGTGATTGGGTACTTGGTCGTAGGTGTAGGAGTAAGGGAAGAGCATCATCTGAGAATAAGAGTGGATGGAGAGGTACAGCTTCACCGAGTCTTTGTGGCTGCGCAGGAAGTTGGCCACGGCCATGGCTTCCGGTTCCGACTCCGGGAATTGGCCGCAGTAGGTCTCGTCACAGGGCTGGTTGGAAGCCCCCTCGGCTGAGCAAAACAGAATGCAACTGGGTTGGACTATCGATCAACTAAAATCAGTATCCTCCTTTTTTTTTATTCAGAGTAGAGTTATAGATAATTACACACTCACACAGACACACACTATGGCATATTCTATGGCAGTCTCTAGTCACTAAACCCATGTCAAAGTTGATTTGAGAGTCTTCACTAAAGGGGATAAATGTTAGTAGGAATCGTTTAGACTTACTGCACCAGTTCGCATCAAAGTTTCTATTAAGATCTGCTCCAAAACAGCTGCTGTTCTTTGTTTGCGAGCGATTCTTCCTCCACATTCGATTCTGTGTAGGTCAAATCAACACAAAACTGCATTAGACTTGTATTTTGTTGAGGGGTGGGGGGTCTTATGGAATCAGCTAATAAACATTGTATTTGTATGTTAAACGTAATCTACGCGGGGTGTCCACGTGAACTTGTAGCCGTCGGGGTTCATGACAGGAAGAACATAGATGTCCATGTTGTCCAACATCTGACCGATTTCACTGTTCTGCTTGTACGACACCAGTGACTGGGGGGGAGAACACGTAGCAAGCCACGGTGTTAGTTACAAAAACCTGTAGTGAGACGCTGATTTGATATTACTATGTACCCACGAATGAAAAAGGTTTGAAAGAGGTTTTAGCTACACTGTGCACTGACATAGTGCACGAACCACAGGCAGAAGGCAGGGGCGATCCACTCTCTGGCATGGATGCCACAGTCTATCCACATGGCTCTCTTGTTAGGCCTCTCTTGTCCTGACAACTAAGAGAGAAGACAGACCATACCACAATAATACTTTGATTATACTGTGGTGGGGAATCGATGAGAACCATGATACAAATGATTTCATAAAATAATCAACCTGAAATGATAATGTAAGTACTGTTTAACTATTTGCATTATTTACTTAAAAAAAGGGGGGGCACCTTCAAAACGAAGAGTGGTCGTTTCTCATAGGATGAGCCAATCAGGAGGACTCTCACTCTTTCTGGGTTTTCTTGGGCGGTCCGGTTGATCCAGTGATAGATCTAGAAATGTAGATCCAAATATTGAGCCCTCATGCTGCGATTGATTTCTCAGCAACAGTACTCGCATGGTGACACAACACACACACAGCAACAGCATTTGAAAGAAAATGGCTCTATGTCACAGAACCTCTGCTTCTTGACATTAGGATTATGAATTCGTCTTTTACATCCACAACAGTTTCCAGAGGAAACAGAGAGCCGTGATTGTAAGGAGCCATACGTCCTCTATACTGTGGATTCATCTTTTACACCCACAACAACTTCTAGATGACACAGAGAGCCGTGATTGTAAAGAGCCATACGTCCTCCAGACTGTGGTATCTCTCGTAGAAGGATGACAGGCTCCTGGGGTCTGAGGAGTCGTTCCTGGTCTGCAGCTCGATCAACTCCTCAGTGTTGTCCAGTAACAACCTGAAACAACAACCGACCCACCTGACCACTTGAACCACAGCATTCTCATGATATTTATTTAAATGTATGTCATATTTCTAGATGTTTTCTTATTAAGTCTCACAAAGATTTTCCTATAAAGAATATACGAATTCAAACAAAGTTGTGTGTAATAAAATGCGTCCATGAATGTAGCATAACAAATGAGGACAGATGGCTGGCAATGAATCACATTAAATCAAATATTTTTAATGAGGAAGTAATTTCCCCCTGATAACTTCATACTCATATGTTAAGTGGTGTCTTCGCAGCAGGTCTGTCACGGTCTCTGAGCTATTGGCTGGGACAAACATGTGGACCGCGCCTTCTGGCTGAATGTACTGGGGGGAAACAGGCTGCCATAGCACTATCTGAGAAAGATTACATTTGACATTATAAAATACATTTTATACTCTGAGCATTATAATAAAATAAACAGGTGAAAAAGTCAAATATGGACCAAGGAAATAGTAAACAGATTAGTAATATGTTTGTAAGACATAATGTTAGTAGGGTAGCTACCTCATATTGACTGGATATGTTCTTCAAGATGTCTGCTTGCTCCTGTGTCCTAGGTGTGACTGAGAGAACCTGGTCACTGTAACTTATGAAGTTAAGCATGTATAAAAACATGTGAAGAGACTTTCATTAATTTTGTGGTTACTGGTACAGTCAACACATTATTTTATACAATGTGTGTAAGTTCATGCATGGGACATTATATACATATGAAATATCTTATTCATATTTGTTTAACTAGGCCTTCAAAGACATAGGCCTGCTTCAAAAGTTGACCTGACTGAATTTCAAAAATGTTCTACCCAAGTGACAAGCATTTAGACTTTCATATCTATTTTCTCAAAGGGAGTTATTCAAATGAACTTACTGTTTTGCTGCTGTGCCCTTCACTGAATTCAGAAGATTGTCGAAGCTAATCAAAACAACCAGTGCTAGAAGCACCTTCATGATTACTGTTACCCAAAATTGTGTATGAAGTGCAAAGGACACTGCGTTGGAAACAACTATTGATCTGAATAGACTTGTTTGTTTTGAAGTAAAAATTAACTTTTCATGAGTTAAACAAGATAACACAGTTTTTTATGACTAATACAAAAACAGCATTCATCGTAAATAATACTCAAGTGTGAAATGTAATTATATGTGTTCTATTTTATTAAAAGTGGAAAGAAACCGTTGACACGATGGTCTGTGCTGTTTCTGCAGTTAATCATTTTCTACACAAGGAGGCGCTAAGACAGTTGTTCTGCAGTTTAACACCAGTGACGAATAGAGTTCAGAGGTTATGTTATGTTGGCTTGTCAAGATGTCTGGTCATGATCATTTGGCACACTGTTTATGTGATTTAACCAGGTAAAACACTGTATAATATTCGTATATATGTGATGTTGGAATTTGTTGTTCACTTTTTGCCTCATCAGTTACTAGTTTCGTTAGTAGCTGTTAAGACAACAATTGAGAAAGTATCTTCACAACCACTTAGCCAGTTTTGTATAACGCTAGATACAACGTTTGTTCTAGTCTCATACAGGCTTTATAAAAGTACCCAGCTAAATAGCTACAATAGTCCAATGCAGTATTTCCATCGTTGTCACAATAGATACTGACGGTGCAATTTCACCTCTTCCCATGTTCTTCCCTAGATTGTTGTGGTCTTTGCTACTCCCGTTGGTGTTTTTGTGCCTGGTTCTGTCGGCCGTTCTGGTGCTTCTCGTCGTTGGTGTGCGCGTTTGGTTACAGGCTATCCGAAAGGCACGGCGTACCCGAGATGGTCGTCCAACGGTGGCTTTCTTTCACCCCTACTGCAACGCGGGTGGTGGTGGCGAAAGGGTGCTTTGGTGTGCGTTAAGAGCGCTTCAGAACAGGTAAGGTCCACAAGGAGTTGGGTTTTAAATTGTGGATTCAAATAAAAACGTGACTCATCAATCCATTACAAATATATAATCGTTACCCTAAATTTGTATGCATTTAAGAAAGAAAATGTTTAGCTCTTGTGATTGTTAACTCTGTAAACAATCCACACCGCAGATACCATGACATTTCCTTCGTGGTTTACACGGGCGACCAGGGTGTGACTGGCCAGCAGATTCTTGACGGGGCGCGGCGTCGCTTTAACATCCTCCTCCCTCGGCCTGTCCAGTTCATCTTCCTCAAGCACCGGCTGCTGATCGAGCCCGAACTCTTCCCTCACTTCACACTGCTGGGTCAGAGCATCGGCTCCGTGTTCCTGGGCTGGGAGGCCCTGATGGAGTTGGTCCCCGACGTCTACATAGACTCCATGGGCTACGCCTTCACACTGCCGCTGTTTCGCTACCTCGGAGGGTGCAGCGTGGCCAGCTACGTCCACTACCCCACCATCAGCACGGACATGCTCTCCGTGGTCCGAGAGAGGAACCCAGGGTAAATGTAAATGAGGGGAGAAGAGGAAATAAGAGGAAGATGGGGATGCGTTTCCAAGCCCTCGAGTTTTAAAGCGTGTGCCATCGTCTTATGATTGTATTTTCTTGTTGCATGTGACGTCCCAGAACATTGAACTCGATAAACGTTAACTATTCTTTCTTTATTAGACCTTGATTCATTTGTGGATCTATTGATTTATTGTCCTTCGATGCATATTATCAAAACGTCTCCCTTCCACACCCACACTCTCTGCTACAGACTCCCTTAATCCCACTCTGTCCCTCCAGGTTCAACAACGCCGACTACATCTCCAACAACCTGTTCCTGAGCGCCGTCAAGGTGGTCTACTACTGTCTGTTCGCCTTGCTCTATGGCATGGCGGGCTCCTGCAGCCAGGTGGTCCTGGTCAACTCCACCTGGACCCTGGGCCACATCCTGGACCTGTGGCGCGCCCCCAACCGCACCAGCGTGGTCCACCCGCCCTGCGACGTCTCCGCCTTCCTCGACGTGCCGCTGGAGGAGGACAAGGACCGGAAGGTCCACTCGGTGGTCTCCGTCGGCCAGTTCCGCCCGGAGAAGGACCACCGGCTTCAGATCCGGGCGTTCAAGAAGCTGCTGGCCAGGAGAGGGGAGGGGCCGGGGGGGCAGGGAGCCCTGAGGCTGGTGCTGATTGGTGGATGCCGGAACCAGGAGGATGAGGATAGGGTGCTGATGCTGAGGGGGCTGTGCCAGGAGATGGGTGTGGCAGACCGGGTGGAGTTTAAACTTAACATCCCCTTCGAGGAGCTGAAGAGGGAGCTGGGCGAGGCGACCATCGGGCTACACACTATGTGGAATGAACACTTCGGTATAGGTCAGTTAAACGTCACACAATGTGGCTCTTACATATCAAAAAATCCCTAGTTGTTTTAAGTATTGCCCCTTTTCAGTGTTTTTGTAGTTGGCAAGTGTGCAGTGGTCTTAGACGGCAACTAAACCTATTCCGTGCATTTTAAATGATAACGAAACACCTTTGTCAGGCACGTTAAATTCAAGACACATCTGTGTTTTGAGGCCCTTCAATACCTTCCTCTTCCTCTCCTGCTCAGGCGTGGTGGAATGCATGGCCGCGGGGACGGTCATCCTGGCCCACAAGTCTGGGGGCCCTCGGCTTGACATCGTGGTCCCCCACCAGGGGGCGCCCACGGGCTTCCTGGCCGACGACGAGGACAGCTATGCGGACGCCATGGAGAGGATCCTGGCGCTGACGCCCGCCCAGAGGCTGGAGATCCGCCGCAACGCCCGCCACTCGGTGGGCCGCTTTTCCGACCAAGAGTTTGAGGCCAACTTCCTGGCCGCCATAAATCCTTTGATGGGGACCTTAGAGGGATGAGGGGAATGTGTGTGTGTGTGTGTGTGTGTGTGTGTGTGTGTGTGTGTGTGTGTGTGTGTGTGTGTGTGTGTGTGTGTGTGTGTGTGTGTGTGTGCGCAAGAGAGTGACAGCTAGTGACTGAGAAGTAAAGATTCTACACAGACAATAGATCATTGAGATTCCACCAATGTACAACAAGATTTATTCAGAATTATTCCTAAACTAAGCAACAAAAAAAAAAGAGGACCACCGTGTTTCGGTTGTTTGATTTGTGGACCGGACACTTCAGATTTTGTAATGCACCTCGCCCGATTCTAAGTGTGATTTTCATTTCCTCAGACAGGAGTTTGATGACGGAGTCCGCTCTTATTTATAAATTGACTTAGCTCTGTAGATTTCTCATGTTGATGCCTAGCTAGTATGCACTTAGAAAGAGTTGGTACATGTTTGTGGACCAATTCAGCTTCCAGCAAAGGTTACCAGGACTTGAAGAATGTTCCGTAAAAACGCCACTGTTACTATATATGTTTACATGAGCCGAGATGTCTGTTTTCATCCCTTTTGTGCAGTGTGTAGTCGTTTTTTTTTTTATAATGCTGATAAGAATAAAATTGTAACTAAATTGTGTTTATTTTGTCAACGTCATATTGCAAGACCCCTCTCACACACATGCATTCACACCAACACCAATCAGGCTCCACCCCCTCAGAGTAAAGCTATTATTCTGCTCTACCAAATCATATTTGTGCTATCTAATTGGCTTGTGAGCTATTGGACAATCAATACTGCTTCATCAATACTACTTAATGCAAATAAATTAAGAGCATTTCACTGACAAACATCTGGAGTGGAGTTTATCAACCCTCTCATACTTACAGATCCAGGATCAGTTTACATCTTCCTATCATAATGAATGGGATGGTCGGAGGAGACCTTGCCACAGATCCTTAACCATCAACTCTGAGTGGAAGGAGGAGGAGGGGCCAGAGGGTTGGAACAGAGACTGTAATGACAGTATTTAAAGTGGTATTTATATAAAGTACAGAGGTTTATTGGTTTGATCTTGCAGCGAAAATGAAACATTATAGTTTATTTCTCCTAGCTCTACTGCAGTCTCTGGCCTGCTTAGGTAAGTCACCTAAAACCATGTTATTTCAACTGACACACTTTTTAAAGCTTTAGTTTACATTCTCGTCTATACTTTCTGAACTGGCATAAGTAAATCATTCAAGTTAAAGGATTTATGGTACATTGACGGAAAAAAAGTGATGCGGGCTTTTATTCCTTATTTGTCACCCTGTGTCAAATCAAAGGCTTCCCTGCGTACAATTCGGAGTTGGCGTCGATGGCGGACAAGGCACTGGGACCGGCGCTGGCGGAGGTCAACTCAGTCTATGCCGCCAGCTGGCTTTACCGAGTGACCCGAGGCTCAGTCACCAAGGTGACGACCCTTTTATCATTTTAACAACTGCAACATAAAATGCTACATGATCATACGAAAATATACGTTCATGACAACAAACACACAATAATGTAGTCACAGTTTTATTATACAAGCTAAATGCTTTGCAGTTTATTCCCCTACAATGTCTGCAAGTTGGAATTCCTGTGTGCTTCATGATGAGTATATACCAAGAAACAAAATGAAGTGCCCTATATTTATATATATATATATATATATATATATATACACAGACAGCATTTTCCGAAAGGTTTTCATGACGTTTTAAGAACCTTCATCCCGTATCGTGTGCACTTGTTCAGGTTGTACCTGCGGGTGCGAACGCCTACGACCTGACGATCAACTTTGGGGTCAAAGAGACGGTGTGTCCCAGGAGCTCCACGGAGGATCCCCAGAGATGTGCCTTCAGGCCCGGCTTCTTTGTGGTGAGGAAGAGCAATTTTTGAAGAAATAATGCCTGGAATATTGCTGTAAAAAAAATGCATAACTACATGAATACACATAGCAAATAGCCAGAGTTAAAGATGGCTCAGTTTGTTTATAACGGTATTTGGCGGAACTGAACAACTGTTAAAAGTCAAATAAATCCCCAAAATGAACCAATCTCTTAGGGCCACTCCACTGGCCACTCCACTTACTCTCCTGTAAGTTCCTTTCCCCTGTTCGGGGTGTTTGAGTTCATCTGAGTGCCGGCTGTTGTTTGGACCCTCTCTGTTGACAGACTCCGGTCCACAGTTGATGTTGGCAAAGGGGACTCTGTGGTGGTTGGGAAAGAACGGGACGGATTGTGACTGAGCTCTCAATGCTGTTCTCTGTGGCATTCTAGTGTAAGGGAATTGTGCCCAAAAAATTTTTAGTATGAATATGAGAGTATACTATACTACATACACTATTAGTGTAGTATAGTATATACACTAGTATACTATTAGATTAGAGAGGAAATGTGGTTGCAAAATATGTGGTGAAGTGTAGATAATGAGCGTTGGATGGACCTGGCACTTTTTTCAACAGGGTTCCATTCAGTTATGCGCTTAATCATCAATATTCCAATAATTCTTCCCTGTCTCTCTGTTCCGCTCTCCCACCACCCTTCAGCGATTTCCTGTCCCTAAATCTTCCCCTTTCGTCCCTTCCCGCCACACTTCTTACCTGTTGCCATTCATCCTTTCCACCATGTCTCTCCCCCCCACCCCACTCCTCCAGCCGTCGGCCTCCTGCTCCAGCCGTGTCCGCGTGTCGTCTGATCCCAGTCAAGTGCTAAACCTGACGTGTGGCCCGGACGGCTCCTCCAGCTCAGAGGAGTCCAGCAGTGAGGAGGTAACGGAGCGAGGGCAGGGGGGAGAGAGTGAGAGAGGGGAGGGGGATAAAGAGAGGAAGGAGGGGAGATATGGAGGCAATGAACGTTAACCTGCAGGCTGGGTAGTCCGCGCGTTATACTTACAGCCTCAGTGTACGTCTAAATCCATGCTGCTTTCTGTTGTACAGAAGTTCCCAAGGAAGAGACAGTTCAACATCCCTACTTTCCTGAACAGAGGTGAGGAATTCAGTTTAGGGAAAATAAGTGAATGGGTTCCTATAATGACAAAAAATGTGTACTTATAAAATCATTATAAAACTGACTAGTCACCAGGGGCTAGGGTTGAATCTATGAGGAATATTGTGCAACAAGGGCCCATTTCTGTGGGGTAACTGGACACAATACTAGTGTGTGTATGGTCTCAGACGCTAATGTTTCCACAGGCCGGACAACCAGCACTCCTCCACCCGTTGTTCCTCGTCGGCCCACCCACAGGCAGGACCAGGAGGTTCAGCTCAGGGGAGACACCTTTGACAACTACCTGGTTTAAGGCTGAAGGAGAAGACCACAATCAAAAACTATCCAATATACCATTAGACTATACTTAGCTAGTATGACTTGTGAAATTAAAAAGAAGAAAAAAAAAGTTGTGATGTATGTTTGTATCATGAGGATATATTTGATAAAATGTCACTTGGATAAAATACAGCCACAAGGGGGCAACAACAGACCATGAACCCAAAAGTTTTACCCACATTATATTTATGCCACAGCTATGATGACTCTGCTTTCACCGGCAACGGGCTGTAGTTATTAGCACAGCATCAATCAGGGCTAAACAAATAATGATTACATTTTACCAAATAAAAAGTTGTGGAAGCACAGCTACCCAGGCCTAATTGCGTTCCTAAACCACATCATATTATATTAGTGTTGGAAACACACAAATAAATGACACAGACACACTTCAAGGTACAGTTTCAACATTTATAACGTGATCTTCGGTTTATATGCAAGAGGAAACATTTAGTCCACACATCTTTCTTCATTTTATTTGGCCCCTTAAGGTAAGATTCAACACTTCAATAACATGATGCATACTTCAACGCCAACCAGCCGCCTGCAAAAGGAAGATGATTTTTTTTTCTCTCTGCCATATAAGAAAACATACAGCCTTCCGAAATGGCAAACAAAGCACAATGGATAGGTAAGATAGCACGTTAGCATGTTGAATAGGCGGGGGGCACTGAGACAACCCTACATTAGGCTTTTCTCAGCGTCAGTATAACTGTCATTCAACTGCACATGAGAAACGATCCGTTTTCCTGTTCGAATAACACCACACAAAGCCGCTTTTAAAGGAACACATTGTAAATAGTCCCACTTGTCGGCACAGTTTGTATAAATAGAACGCATTCTTCTGTTTACGTGAGAACTAGGAGATCGTAACTCCACTCTCCATGGTTACCAGTGCAGAGCTCCTTCCTGCCAACCCTGGTTTCCTCGGACCTCTGGTAGCGGCCCATGGCGGGAACGACGTTTCGCCGCCACCCTCCCGGAGGTCGTTGGTTCCGAGGACTTTGAGAGGAAAGCCGTAGCACCTTTGAAACGAAGGCATTACTTAGAGATAAAACAAAAAAAACAACAACCTGGGGTTCCTATAGGCGTGCTGGAGGCTGATGGGGAGAAGAAACGGCTGGGTAAAAAAAAGGAAAAAGAAACAAGGTTTGCCGCTCACACACACACCATTGAATAGCACCATTCAGTTCAAACTCTCTATAGGAGCTGAGCTAAGAATGACCTCCAATGTGTAGGGGGACATTTTGACAAACCCCCCCATTCAAATCCTTCTGTACACAAAACAAAACCAACCGTTAGAAACGGAGCCAGTGTGTCGAGGCAGGAAAGGGTGCCAGTGGGTCCAGGCAAACATGTTGTGTGTATGTTGCATGCATGTTGTATGTGTCTATACATTCTAGTTCTAGAATGTGCCATGTGACTGCAGAAGGCGATGTAAGGGCCAACGGGAGAAAAGCAGCAGCCGGAACTGTACAGATATCAAGAGATGTGTGGGTCAGGTCCAGGAGTTAAGCTGTCTCTCTCTCTCACACACACACACACACACACACACACACACACACACACACACACACACACACACACACACACACACACACACACACACACACACACACACACACACACACACACACACACAGCACAAAAGTCCCTCAGAGAAAGTCCTCCATCAAGCTTTGAGGAAGCTTTTTCGAGACACATAAAATAAAAATAAAAACAGTACAAAAACACTCAACTAGTTTCCAGTTGCGCAGTCCGTTTTGTGTTTCCCCCAGTGTCTGCGGAGGGGAATCTCCTTTTCTGCTTTCAAAGTCCTCTTTTGCTTTGCAATCCCGGGTGAAGTAAGGCGTCCGTTCCATCGAGGACTTTGACGTGTTGCAAAGCGGAGAGTTCGTCACATTTCGAGGAATGAAAAGGTGAACTCGCTCCCGTAAATTACAGTTACGCGTCGTTGACGGCAGATCTGTGCGGAAACTTAAGTACACAAGTTTGCTGAGAACACCTTTTCCACTGAAGACTCTCTCCTCTACAACGCATTCAGACCCGCCCTCTCGTTTCTGCCCCACGACCCTACTATTAAAAATGTTGCTATAAAATAAGGACATCCTTTCATGTATCAATAATTAAATACTTCTCTATAAAAACAAAACTAACAATCCCTGCTTTGCAACGGTCTTGCCTAAATGTACTGAACGGTCACTAGGATAACACACTTGCAGTAGACACTCACTACTACATCTCCCGTCACTCCCTCCCACAAATATACACACACGCACGCACGCACACGAAGAGCTTCATGTTCCAACAGCTTGTCTTTACAGAGGGTCCATGTGGTGCTGAAGCAGATCAGTCAGTCCCTAAAGTCCTGGGCTCCGTATGTCTCCATGCATGGCACAATCCTATGGCCAGGCTCAACGCGCCGTTTGTCCCACAGTTACACACATCTTGCCAGCTTTGGCATGTTCCGTTGTCCCACAGTTACACACACACACACACACCCACCCACCCACACACACACACACACACACACACACACACACCTCAGTCGCTGGCACAACGGGTAGTCCTGTGGACTGTCCTTCAACAGGGTCTCTCCAAACAGTCATCAGTTATCAGTCATCATCATCATCCCCACCGTCTCCCAAGCCCTCGCCCCCTAACGCCCCTCAGGTCAGTTTGGTGCCGTCGCCCCGTTTGGGCGGCGTGGGCGGGGGTCCCCTCCGCAGCGTGGCGTAGCCCGAGACGTTGCCCTCGGTGGCGGGCATCAGCTCCAGGGGCGGCGGCGGCGGCAGGGCCATGTCGTCCATGGTGCCCCCCCCTGCCGCCTGCGGCTCCAGCTTGCCCGACAGGCGCACGGCGGAGGAAGAGGACAGCGAGCCCTGGCGCCCCACCGACTTGCGCTTCAGCGTCCGGTGGAGGTCGTCCAGGAAGTTGGGCTGGCCGGCGGACGACGGCGGCGGCGACGAGAGAGGGGCCGGGGGGTCAGGCGTGGTGTTGGTGCGCCGCAGCAGCGTGGGGGGCGGGGCCTTCTTCAGCGAGCCCTTCCCCCAGCAGGGGGCGGCGTTGGTCAGCGAGGCCGGGGGCAGGGGGGGAGGAGGCTGCGGCGGCTGGGGGTTGACCACGGCCACACGGGGTACGGCGTCGCCTGGCGGCGGGGGCGGAGGGAAGAGGTCGGCGGGCGGGGGCGGCGGGGGGAAGTAGCCCGGGGCGCACTCTGGTGGCGGGGAGGGGAAGCCTGCCTGCTTGGCTTGGCTCACTTTGTTCTGGAGGGCCAGCGGCAGGTTGGACAGGTTGATCTTGCCCGGCTTCGGGGGCGCGGGGGGACCCGAGAAGGGGTCCTTGGACGGGGAGCCCGAGGAGGAGGAGGAGGAGACGGGCCGAGAGGAGGAGGGTGAGGAGGAGGAGGAGAAGTGGTTGTTGTGGGGGGCGAACTTGCTGAGCAGGTTCTTGCGGTTCTCCTGGTAGGAGGAGACGGGGGGAGAGGGCGAGGAGTCCTCCTTGATGCTAGAGTTCCTCTGGGGGGTCGGCGGAGGCCTCTTCACCCCCCAACTGGAGGCCGGGGAGGGAGGGGCCATGCCCGGGGGGAGAGGGGGAGGCGGAGGGGTGGGTCCGGTCACCTGGGCAGGGGGAGGCGGGGGAGGAGGAGGAGGAGGAGGATGGGGAGCGGTCGAGGCTGGGAAAGGCAGGCTACCCTCGGGAGGAGGAGGGGGGAATTCTGGTGGGAACCCTCCTCCTCCTCCTCCTCCTCCACCACGCTGCCATTTTGGTTTGGCCTTGACGGCGGGCGGCGACAGAGGCGCCTTGGGGCTTTCCATGTGATTGGCCGCGTTCGGGGAGGCGGCCCGGGGGAACTGACTGGCGAGCTGCTTGACCAACGAAGTGGTGGGGGGCGGGGCCCCGAGAGCGGAGAGGGGCGGGGGCTTTGAGAGGCTGTGCTGCTTGGGCAGGGTGGGCGGGGGCCCGTTGAAGGCGTGGCCCGTCTGCAGGCTGAACTGCTTCTTCAGCGACGCCGGGGGAGGAGGAGGGGGAGGGGGCGGGGGAGGGGGCGGAGCCTGGGCGGCCAAAGGCGGGGCGGGAGGGAAGGGACAGACGGGGAGACGGGCTTGTGTGGCAGGAAGCCCGGGGTGAAGGTTTTGGGCGGGGCCGGCGGGGGCGGGGCCGGGAAGTGAGGATTGGCCGAGGCTGGAGGCGGGGGAGGGGGAGGTGGGGGAGGGGCGGGATGGGCGGCCATGTGGAGCTGCTGCGGGGGGTGGGGGAGGAGGAGGAGGGCGGCGGGGGAGGGGCGGGGGCGCCGGTGGGTTGGGGGAGAGGGACTCGGCCAGCCCCCCGTAGAGAGGGGAGAGGTCATGGGGCGGGCTGGGGAAACGCTGGGCCAGGGCCTGCTGGAGCCCGTTGGGCACCACGGGGAGCACCAGGCAGGGCAGGGAGGAGGCCGGAGGAGGAGACAGGGGAGGAGGAGACGGGGGAGGAGGAGGAGGGAAGGCCAGGCCATTGGTTTGCGGGGGCGGGGGGTGGAAGAGGGGCGGGGCTGCCGGGCTGGGGGGGCCCCTCCTCAGCTGGGACATGGCTGACCCCGGAGCCGGCATGGAGGGAGGGGGCGGAGGGGGAGGAGGAGGAGGAGGAGGAACGAGAGCCACCTTCACAGGGGAAACGTGGAGGACCTGGGGTTTGGCCGGAGGGGGCGGAGCATGGACCTGGGCCGGCGGAGAGAACGGGTGGTGGTGATTGGCCCCCTTGCTCTGATTGGCGTTCTGCAGGCGGGTGATGGTGCTGTACTTGGCGAACTTGGTGGGAGCCGCGGAGTGCACGCTGGGAGCCGGGGGAGGAGGGGGTGGAGGCGGAGGAGGAGGAGGGGGAGGAGGCGGAGGCACAGCCTCGACCGGGGACCGCAGCAGGGGGGGGGAGTGGGGGTAGCTGGCAGGCTGCTGGAGGGGGGAGAGGGGTGGGGATGGGAACTGGGGCTCGCACTGGTTCCAGGGGGGAGGTGGGTAATGGTTCATGGGGGTTGTCTGGTACTGGTTCTGCTGCTGTGGTGGCGGTGGAGGGTACTGGTTCACCGGGGGCGGTTGGTACTGGTGCAGGGGTAGTGGCGGGGGTATCTGCACCTGGGGTTGGGGTGATGCAGGATGGGGCTGGGATGGTGCAGGGTGGGCCTGGGGCTGGGGTGGTGCAGGGTGGGCCTGGGGCTGGGGTGGTGCAGGGTGGGCCTGGGGTTGGGGTGGTGCAGGGTGGGCCTGGGGTTGAGTGATGCAGGGTGGGGCTGGGGTGGTGCAGTGTGGGGCTGGGGTGGTGCAGTGTGGGGCTGGGGTGATGCAGGGTGGGCCAGGGGCTGGGGAGGTGCAGGGTGGGCCTGGGGCTGGGGTGATGCAGCCTGGGGAGGTGGAGGGGTGGGGGTGGGGGTGGGGGTGCTGGGGGTCTCTGCTGGCTGCTGGTGGTGGTGGTGACGTTGGACGTGGGGAGTGTGGGGGACGGAGGCCCCTCTGGAAGACTCTCTCTACACAGAAGACAACACATAAAACCCAGGTTAAAATCAACAGCATTACGAGCTGAAGTGAGAGTTGAGAATGAGTGGAAACAGAAGGAATTAAGTCAGTTCAACTAGGGCAATGACAGGGAGAGCGAAGAGTCATCAACAATGACAATGAAATTGAGAAAAAAGAGAAACAAGAAAGGAAAAAAAGAGGAGATTAGAGAGGGAGAGACGTGGACATGATGAGAAGATGAAGTGAAGAGAGAAGAGAGGAGGGAGGGCAAACCTTGGTGTTCTCCTCCATCTGGGTGCCTCTCTTCCAGGCCTCGGAGAAGATGGAGCTGACCACGCTCTGGGAGCGCCCGTGACTCGAGGCCGTGTCCACTCCGCTGTCTGACTGGCCCGAGTGGTTGGACTGGGACTCTGCACACGCACACGCACACGCACGCACACACACACAGCGTTACCGGAGCAGAAACTACACACTACTTCAAATGTGAATGTATGCACGATAAAATTATCTATTTCTTGTGTTTTCTTTTTAACCAACTTACTACCCTACTAGTAGTAGTATACTGCCTAATGCTAATAAGTGTACTCACCAGGTCAACTGGCTAAATGCTAAGCTAAAGCAGCCAACTCACCAGGTTAACTGGCTAAATGCTAAGCTAAAGCAGCCAACTCACCAGGTTAACTGGCTAAATGCTAAGCTAAAACAGCCGACTCACCAGGTACACTGGCGGAGCTGGAGCCTGATCGGATGCTGGCGTTGGACAGAGATGACCAGTCGTAGGCGGCCTCCGTTCTCTTCATGGCCTCCTGGTAGTTCCCGTACAGCTGCTTCCCATACTGGAGTGGAGGGATGGGGAGACAGAAGGAAGAAGAGACCAAAGGAAGGAGGAGATTAAAGGAGGAGGAGATAAAAAAACAACGGCAGAGGGAAGAGAGAGAAATGGAAGGTGGATTAGGGAAATATAGTGAGAGCAGCAACGATAAAGCATTACACACAATATGGATAAACCTCAGATATTACTTGTCTAGTGCTTTTCTATCAGATTTTCTAGTGTTCTAGAAGTATCTATAAAACAGAGTAACAGGAAACTGAGATTATCATCTTGAGGAAAACCACGGACGCTGAGCTCGAGGCCGGGGGGGGGGGGTTACCTTGGCGATGCGGATGCCGTTGACCCACTGGTGCAGGGTGCGGACGTCGTCGCAGCACAGGTACTTGATGTACTGGGACTTCTTCTGGATCTGGGGATGCTGGGGGCGAAACGCACACGGCGCGTTACCGTGACGCCGCCGCAAAGCAGAACTTCACACCTCTGCGCGAGCATCGCAGGGTGATCGTCAACTCAAAGCATTGCAGACAATTGCAGAAGGCTGCAAATACATCTTACACTAACAGTGTTTAGAAAGAGGTCTTCACATTGTGCTTCACGTTTCTATAGAATTTGAGATTTAAAACCCATCTAATTTATTTATACTACACATACATCAGAACACTAGTTGATGCGGTCCATAATTGATATATTGCATTGTGGATTAAGGTGCGGTTTGTAAATGGTAAGTGCTTTTGAGAGCAATATACAACGACATAGGATCTGTCCAGTGGTTCTTATAAAAGTGGAATAGGGCTAAGTGGACAGAGATACTTAGGACTCACAGTATGTCACACACACACACACGCACGCACGCACGCACGCACGCACGACTCGTAGCAATGCATCTCGTCACCCTAAACCTCTGGTATCGGTTCATTCGAAAAGGTCTTGATCGAGTGTTGTTTCCTAATGCAATAAAAGGAATGTACCATTGTGAAGCTGAGAAAGGGGTGGTCGGCCTACCTTGAGGGCCAGACAGTAGTCGCTGGGGGCCTTGTACTTGCTGCGGTAGTCCTGTCCGTAGTAGACGTTGACGTGGTCCAGCTGGAGGAAGCACACCAGGTCCCTGGACGCCTGGTGGGGGGGGGGGGGGGGGGGTTAGAATCACTGAATCAGATTAGACTCTTGAGTGATAACTGAATCTGACTGTATGCCTTGCCTCCACAGGGGGGCGCTGTGACCCAGGAGAAACAGGAAGTGTAAATGACCTCAGCACATTGTGGCAGTTGGTCCATCACATGGCTCGTTTGACGGGGACAGAGATAAAGAACCAGTCGATGAACGACTGTTCAGAGCTGCTGTGTTTAACTGAGATGAAACTGATTCTGACCGAAGCGCCGACCGAAACTGTCGGGAGATGACTAGTAAGATAAGAACGGATTTATCTTGTATCATGCAAGGCAGCACTGTGGGACGTTTTTTTTTATGAGTTTGTGTGTTTCTGCGGAGACATCAGATCAACAGGAAATGCCACAGGAGGGATTGTCGGCTTTCCATAACTCACACGACACGCCAACCGCACACACGCACGCACGCGCGCGGAGAGAAGCAGCGCGCGTGTACGCACACAAGGCTCTCACACGAAAGTTGCACACACATTCACCCCCTGTCCTTTAAGCCGTGGACAATTCCCACAGAAACACAATGACCTCTCAACCCAAGCCCTATCACTGGGAACTTCTGTGTGTGTGTGTGTGTGTGTGTGTCTGTGTGTGTGTGTGTGTGCGCGAGACTGACCTTGGCTTTGCCCTTGGGAACGTAGTAGATTCCGGAGGCGCGGAGCAGGAAGTAGCGTTTCTTCCACGACTTCTTGCCGTCCTCCTTCAGCCAGAGGATGCCCTCGATCTCGGGCACTGACACCGAGCTGCCGCAGAAACACTCCTGCGCACGCGCACACACACACACACACACACACACACACACAGACAGACAGACCGACAGACAGACACACATACACATACATAATACGGTCATACATGGCCATTGTCACGTTGTGTCATTGGATAGCTTGGTAAACAAATATGAATATGTTTGGTGTTACGTTCCTTACCTCCAGTAATGCCTCTTTGTTCCGGTCAGCCATTTCTGACGTCTCCTTCCTCCCTAACAAATAGTTCTGGGGGTGAACAGACGAGACAGCGTGATGAGAGGGGGAGTGGTCAAAGAGAGGGTCAAGAGTCAAAAGCAACGGGTCAAAGTCTCTCACTCTGTATCTCTCTCTCTCTCTCTCTCTCTCTCTCTCTCTCTCTCTCTCTCTCTCTCTCTCTCTCTCTCTCTCTCTCTCTCTCTCTCTCTCTCTCTCTCTCTCTCTCTCTCTCTCTCTCTCTCTCTCTCTCTCTCTCTCTCTCTCTCTCTCTCTCTCTCTCTCTCTCTCTCTCTCTCTCTCTCTCTCTCTCTCTCTCTCTCTCTCTCTCTCTCTCTCTCTCTCTCTCTCTCACACACACACACACACACACACAGACACACACACGGGCGCATTCCACCGCTTCCCATGCCAGATAAATTATTCACCTTTCCACAGTGTAGCTCTGACCTACTTCTAATCCACTGTATTGTTGTGCACACACACACACACACACACACACACACACACACACACACACACACACACACACACACACACACACATCTACTCTCTCTCTCCAAGACTCCGAGGCTCTGAGCATGCATGAACAATGTGTGTGTACGCTACGGATCCCCGAGTGCGTTCACGCGCCAACTGGCATGTGGCACACAGCTTAAAAAGGCAAAACCCTACCACGCTGTGTGTGCCCTACAACGGTGGTTGTGTGTGTGTGTGTGAGAGAGAGAAAGAGAGACGGGCGTACCTGGGGGTTCTTGAAGAGGGCGTACTTCTCGATGCGCTCGATGAACATCAGCTTGTTGTGGCTGTCCCTGGTCCAGTTGAGCAGGTTCTCCACCAGGTTCTCCTGGTCCTCGAAGATGCGCTCTGGAGAGGGGGGCGGTCGAAAAGGGAGTGAGGGGGAGGAATGCCAGAGAGAGAGAGAGAGAGAGAGAGAGAGAGAGAGAGAGAGAGAGAGAAGGAATGGCACAGAAAAACAGAGTGTGAGAGAGAAAGAGGAAGAAAGAAAGAAAGAAAAAGAAAAAGAGAAAAAAGAGAGAAAGAAAGAGACAAGGCAACATATGAGACCTTAATTTCCACTTAGGGGTGGCTATGGGTGTGAATAAAGAGCAGATAAGATGTCTGCTGATAAATACTGTACGTGTGTCCGTTTCAGAGAGTGCGTGTGTGCGTGTGTGTGTGTCTCCCCTCACCCATCTGCAGCTCGTTGATGGTCTCCACCAGCGACCAGTCAGAGCTGTAGCCACAGTGGGACTTGTCCAGCAGGCTGTCCAGGACCTGCCTCACCGTCTGCCTCTCGTCCACCATCATGGTCTTGGAGCTCTCGTCTGACATGTGGACCCTGATCACCAGCTGAGAGAGGGAGGGGGGCAAAGAAGAGGGGGAGGAAGAGGAAGAAGGGAGCGAAGATGAGTAGAATGAGAGGCCAAGGAAGAGGTCATGGGATCAGAGGTCAATTAGAACCACAGCTCTTAGGAGCCTGTTAACTAATTATTAACCAATATAATTTTTGTATGTCGCTCAAAACCTACAGTAAGGCCATATTTCTATGGCAACGTTCCGGAGTCATACACCAGCCCTGCGTGAAGTCGTTTTAGCCCCAAGGAGCCGTCAGTGTTTGATCTCCGAGCCAAAGCATGACTGACATCCAAGGCGCCGCAGACGCTCCACAGCATTAGACACGCTGCAGCACCAGATACACGCTCCACCGTTTGTGTGCTAATCCCCTCCCAACGGGGCCGCGGCAGCCAATGACGGCTTCGATACAGTCAACAGAACGCGCCCCCTCGGACCAATGGGAACGCCAGAGCCGCAGACCTGCTAAGGAGTCTGACCTACATTTTTCCTAGGAAAGGGAACCCTCCTTTCCCCCCCGAAAAAAAGCCTCCCGATCCCTAAAAATGACTCGTCAAGAGATCCCACCCCCTCCTAAACCAAAACCCACTAAATGAATAAAAATTGCAATTCCGTGCCGCGTGTTGCGATAAGGACACAGAAACAAGGGTCCGTATTTGAAACGACGCCGTGCAGTTTTCTGGTGACACAGTGTCGTATCATACAACACACGAATGGCACCGCTTGTTGTGAGACGGGAAATCTACGCGACAACTGCGAACGATCCCCGATTTACAGTGTCCGGTCTCTTTAGAGCGCGCTGTGACCGGCCTATTCACCGAGAATAAAGGGCGCCCATTCTTATAAAATGGTGGGGTTCATTCATTCATTGATTCATTCATTCATTGTGCGATTCACTGACAGCAGTATAGTTCATTCACTGGGCCCCGGCCTGGCCCCATGGCTACCAATGGCCAGACTGTGATGCTGCTATACTGGTCCCTTGACACGGCAGACGGCCCTCCAACACACTGCGGCTTCTCAATGGAGCGAGGCACCCGCGTCGCACGCTGAAAACACTGGGCCGTTTTAGACGGATGGAGAGAGAGAGAGGGAGAGAGAGAGATGCCTTAGTGTTGAGTGTAATGTCTCATTTTGTTCAAAACTCCTTCTCTCCTTCCCTCCCCATTGTCATTCCTCTCTTCTTCTCTTGCGCTCTCTTTCTTCCGTTCCAGCCCCTCTCTTTATCTCGTCTCTCTCTCTCTGTTCCGCTCCCCCGTTCTCTGGTGTGCAGCCTCTCTCTGTTTCTCCGTCTCAGAGATACACTCTCTCTTTCGCGCGCAATCAAACACTGCAATGACCTATTTTTCCCGTTTGCGCTTCCCCTGCATCTCCACAAAGCCACGCTCACAAAGAGAACGGATCCACACGGAGATCCTCACATGAGACCAGACAGCAGGCAGGCAGGCAGGCAGGCAGGCACACACACACACACACACACACACACACACACACACGGACTCACCTTCTTGACCTGAGCTTCTTTGATCTTTTCCAAGGCCACGCGGATCTTCTCCGCCTTCTGCTTGGCAGCCTGCTCCTCCTATACAGACATTTGAGAGACAGTTACAACACTGGCACGCGCGCACACACGCACACACACACACACACACGCGCACACACACACACACACACACACAGGAAAAAAAAATCTACAGGAGTCTTCTATTTGCCATGAATTCTCTTTCTTCAGCACAACTTCTTTTAAAGTAGGACCTTTTAAAAACAGCCTTTCACATCTTGCCACAGCTAGTTACAATGAGCTACTTCCATACCCAGCCATGACACTGGTGTCATCTCTCCCCCCCCACACCCCCCCCCACACACACACACACACACACACACACAGTGCTCCCTCTCTGTGACTGCTCACCTGGCCCCTCCAGCAAGACGACATCATCTCCATCACCCCCAAACTAGCGTGCGTGTGTCACACACACACACACACACACACACACACGCGATTAAGCGACAAACCACCGGAAAACTACTCGGGGTGACACACACCGACGGCCCCCCCACGTCTTTTAACGCTTCTACACCAAAGTGACGTTTGGTCAAAAGCTGAATCAAAGATGGCGTGCGTTCATGCAGTCATCCTCTCTGCTCCACGTTGCTCTCCCACGGAGCTCCACCCCCCACCCCCTACGAGACGTTCCTTTGATCTTTCCACACGGCGGACGGGAGACAATGGAGGAGGATCCCCACAGGGCAGGAGGCTGCAGATGAGCCGGAGATCAGCTCGGCGGAAACCTCGCCGTCCTCCGACAGGTGTGCCGACACCGATCCTATCCAGGAAAAGTCGGCGAAAAGGCTAATCCCAAAACGCTAATCCCAAGACGCTTCTCGACGCCAACCAAAAAAACGTCAAAACGTCCTTCGCTTTGTTTGACTGCGTGAGGATGACGAATAACACTCCCGAAAGAAACGTACAAAGGAAGAAAAAAAAACTGCTAGGTGAAGGAGTCCGCTCCCCTTCCTCATAAAAAGTCCGACCAAGGTCTTCTGGAAGAGGCGCTCGATGGAGCTTCAAAGAGCCCAGCTGGTAGACTGAGAGAGGAGAGAGAGAGGCGCTGTAGGAGAGAGGGGGGAGATCTCAGGAACCCTGACACACACTACACACACACAGGCAGCATATAAGATGAGACCTCCAAACCCCCCCCCCTAACTCACACACCCTTCTATTTACAGTACTCTCTCTCTCTCTCCTTTCTTTCTTTCTGTCCTCATCTCCCCGTTTTTCTTTTTTTATCCTTTTGCTCCATCTCTTGCACTACTCGTTACCCTTCTTTTATATCTCCCTCCCTTTCTCCACTTGTCTTTCTCTAGCTCTCTTCCTATCACTGTTTTATCACTCTCTCCATTCCCTTCCTCCTCCTCCCTCTCCCTCTCTTTTGTGGAACAGCTGTGGAGGTCTGGGAGCATGCCCAATCCTTCCCACAACACAATGCCCCCTCACAGACACAGGAAAACCCCTCTTACCCACTTCGCCCAATGACAAACAAGACCACGCTGCCTTCTAGCCAACCAGACGTGGCCATTTGCCTGACCCCTCTCTGCTGCGTCCAATCAGAGCTTCTGTCAGACTCCCGGTGAGAGTGGGGGAACTCATGTGGCAGGGCGCTGAATATTTGAAGGAGGGAGGGCACTCAGGGCAGTGACTGGATGGCCGTGTGTGTGTGTGTGTGTGTGTGTGTGTGAGAGAGAGAGAGAGAGGTAGCAGTGGTATTAAAGACCCAAGCCTCTTAAGTCCCCCCCCCCCCCCCCTCTCCTTGACCTAGAGCACCGGATACGCACGGCTGCCCTTTGAAAACACAGCGATTGAACAGCCCCGTGACAGGCTTTTAGGATACGCGGGGTCACAGGGGTCGTAGAGGTGGGTGGGTGGGTGGGTGGGTAGGGGGAGGGGGGGATGGTCACTACAACAAAGAGTCAACATGTTAGTTTAGCCCCTTTGCTCAACCTTCCGCCCCCCATTCCACTAACTTAATCTTTCCTCTATTTGCTCCATTGGATTCCGGTGTTTGGAAAGACGTGAATCCTTCCGCCAAGCGCGGACGCTCACCTGCGAGCACCCCGTCCGCGGAGGGAGGGAAATTCAAAAACAGGCTGGTCTTGCTGCAGAGCCGAAAAACCAAAAAATCTAAAATAAAACAGTCTCCCAAACGCTTTGAACTCTCTCTCTCTCTCTCGCGCTCTCTCCCTAACGGTCCACCCTCATTCTACATTCAGCTCGCTAGCGAGTGGTAAAGATTGTGAGTCGATCTGTCCCCCCCCCCCCCCCACATCTCGCTTTTTATCTCTGAAAATGAACACACACACACACACACCTTTGCGGTTAAAACCACTGCGGGCCCTTTCTCCTCTTCCTCTACAAAACCTCATTTGAAATGGCTGGTGAACACACACACACACACACACACACACACACACACACACACACACACACACACAAGGGAGTGGTAGGCGTTTCACTATAGGAGCCAAGCAGAGAGAGAAAAAAAAAAAAAAAAAAGCGCCCTCGGGCAACGATGGACTAATCCCAACGTTTTCCCCCACTGCAAACAAACTCTAATCACACTGGCCCCGGGGATTTGGGCTGTGAAAACGAGAGACGGCGGAGCAAGAGGATTCGGTTGGGAATCCGCCGACATTGGAGCCAGGACGACAGACGTTCCTCCGCTACCCAGAATCCCACACGGCTGGCCCCCTATGTTGGACTAGGCTGCAAGCGGAGGAGGGAACCATGGGAATTAGAGTATTTAAAACACCTTTCCACGTTTGAGAACTTTGTTGGATGGTGATTAATGGGCGGGCGACAACTGCCACTTACGCTGGCATCTCTTGCATTCGCTGATTCCATTCCATCAAATCATTTTGAATGTTTTCAAAGCCCTCCTTTTTTGGACGTGGAGGTGCCGCACCCGAGAGGTGACTTAACCCCGCGTGGTCCTCATCACGGTTCAGTTCAAAAGTCCCGCCTCCATCAGGCCTCAAACCCTGGATGTGTCTCCACGTCTCCCCGCTGGTAGACGCCACCGCTTGCCCTCGCCTCCCGACTGCGTTCAGACAGAAGACCCACGGCCATGAGCGGGTCAGAGCCGGCTCCTCCGCCGCAGCGGAGGGGCTCCGAGCAGGAGGCTGCCAGCCCAGCCCAGCCACAGCAGATCAGACTCCTGCCCGGCGCCGGGAAAATGGAGCGCTGGGTAAGAACGGCGCCGGGAGAGAGAGAGAGGACGGGGGGGGGGGGGGGGGGGGGGGTAAAGAACGATGGGGAGATGAGCGCGTATGGCACACGGTCCGAGAGAAGAAAGAAAGAGAGCGAGAGAGAGGGGAAGGAAAGAAAGATGAAGCATTTGGAGTTCAGTAACGAGGCTGAGTAAGCGTGGGAGACAGATTTAAACAGAACGAAATAGAGTGGGTAAGCGTGAAAGAGAGAGAGAGAGAGAGAGAGAGAGAGAGAGAGAGAGAGAGAGAGAGAGAGAGAGAGAGAGAGAGAGAGAGAGAGAGAGAGAGAGAGAGAGAGAGAGAGAGAGAGAGAGAGAGAGAGAGAGAGAGAGAGAGAGAGAGAGAGAGAGAGAGAGAGAGAGAGAGAGAGAGAGAGAGAGAGAGAGAGAGAGAGAGAGAGAGAGAGAGAGAGAGAGAGAGAGAGAGAGAGAGAGAGAGAGAGAGAGAGAGAGAGAGAGAGAGAGAGAGAGAGAGAGAGAGAGAGAGAGTGCAGCGCAAAGAGAATAAACAACTAATTGAAATAAGCCCGAGAAAGAAAGAAAGAAAGAAAAGAAAGAAAGAAAGGAAGAGTCTGGAAGAGGACAAGCCGAACGCAGGAGCATCGATCGAGAGAGAAACGAGATGGAGAGAGAAAGAGAAGAGGAGCTCATCTTTCTATGCTATATGGGTTTCCATTCCTTCCCAAATGAATCACGCGCCATATTCCATTCGAAATGTCCTTGATTTCTTTCGCACGAATAGTGAATCTCCAAAGCGGCGCGTTGAACGTCTTCTGTTCGTCTTTTCTTCTTTTCCGTCGGCAGTTTAGCAACTCATAACTCGCCAAACTCTTTTACTAGAGGTACACGCCAGTTCAAGCTCCACAAAACATACATTTTCAAGCATCTCCCTCTATAGGAACAGTTGTTTTGTACCTGCCTCCAGAGGCTTCGTTTGACCAACGTAAACACCTCTAAATAATTCAAAATGAAAATCGACTGAAGTGGCTTAGGTGGTGCCGACACCGCAAAGACCCCTGGAGAAACTATGGTGTACGACCACAAAGTGGCGCCGACCCGACGGACCCAGGACCATATGAACACACAGAACTACCAACTCAGAGATCAACTCAAACACTCTCCTCCTGGTGTCCGTCACACACAGGACAAACCCTCTGGGGCCTTAGTTCATGATCAGAGGAGGGTCGTCACGAAACGATTGAGAGTTCAAGAAATCACAATTGTTATTATGTAGATAGGCAGTTGCAGGAGACTGTCACAGACACACAAGCACTCAGACACAGGCACTCAGACAAACACACACACACTGCGCACACACACTGCGCACACACACACACACACTGCACATGATTTCCTTTGAAGCTCAGGCACATGGTACCCAGGCAGAGAAATGCAGTGTGTGTGCATGTGACTTGCTTCAAACGTGTATGCTAATGCTTGTTTGACCTATGGGTCAACAAGGGGTCAGCCCAATCAAGCTCATGCAGCTTTTAGACAGAAGGTTTAGGGGCACTTAAAGGATTACGCTTGTTTTGCAGTTTCACACAGTAACACACATACCACAACTACTAAAAGTACAGTGTGGTCTAAGGCTGTGACATTAAATGTTCTCTTCCATACATTTACCTCTTCCTGAAGAAGAGAATTGATGTGTAAACAGAGGGAAAATGACAAAACAAAGAACATAAAAACGCTGAAAGAGCGACATGCGCTTACCAACACATGGAAAAATAGAAAAACAACAGCTAAAGTCAATCTTGAAAAAGTGGGTGGGGTTAAAACAAGCAAGGCATAACAAGCTAGGGCGAACCAATGAAATCAAACATGCAAACGAGGAGCAGCACAGTAGGCCCAATCACGGGGCAGAACACTGGCAAAGCAAGCGAATGAGACGTCACCTTGGTCAGGAGGTGAGAAGGCTTTCCTGCAATGCTTTTCAGTATGAGCGAGGTTTCTTTGTCCAGATACGAGTGCTTTTGTGAGGGAGGGAATAAAAAAGAAGAGAAAAAAGAAGAGGAGAAAAGAGGAGAGGAAGACAAAACAAAAGATCAGTGCGAGTGACTCTCCATCCTGGCTCACAGAGCGCTCCTAGTTATGTAGTCGTGGTGGAAGCAGGAAGAAGTTTCTGGAAACGTGGCAGTGATTGTTATTGTTATTAGCAGTGTGTGTGTGCGTGTTATTAGTAGTGTGTGTGTGTGTGTGTGCATAGTGAAAGCAGGGTGAAGAGGCAATGATTACAACAAAGTGCGAAACCATGTGGAAAGTCAATACAGCTAGTGTTTCTAGATGTACGCTTAGAATACAAACCTGTTTGGGTTTTTTGTATCCGTGTGGAGATGGCTACAGTGTACACTGCGGAGGCTACGGTGGTGAGTCTACAGCTATTGTTGACGGTCTCACTCAGACACCCTCACGTGTACAGTCACACACACACGTCCTAGCAAATACATTGCTGTCAAACGCATGCAGGAGGTACACGTCTGGTGCGTGCTCATAACACACACACACACACACACACACACACACACACACACACACACACACACTTACAGTGGCCAGGTCCATTTCCCCCTCCCGTGAGGTGAAGTCAAGCTGACGACTGGCCGGCTTACCATTGGCTCGTCTCATTGTCACATGCTGGGAAGCAGGAAGTGGGTGTGATGTGATGATGGCAAACACCACGGTGAAGGGGAGAGGAGGATGCAAACACACACACACACACACACACACACACACACACACACACAGCGTGAACTCATGCAGTACCACAGGGGGGGGGGCGTGCATGGCTGTTAGATGGTGGCTTCACATACAATGTCTAAAGCAGCTTGGCCTGTTTCTGTTTCCGATGCTTAAAAAGAAAAAAACTTCACTGAAATAAAACGTCCCTTCAATTTACGTTAGCTCTAGCCAACAATATAAATGGCAGAACACACCTAACGTGTCGCTTCTAGATTCTGGATGGCACAGTTACCTTGAAAACATGCTAAAGCCGCAACATCCGTAGCTCTACAGCGGGATCTGAAACGACTCCTCGTGTAATTCACCTTGAACTAATCTAGACTATCTGACTTAGGCCTTTGCGCGGGCCTGGGCCTCTAGTGAGCGATCCTTCCCGTGAGCGGAGCACAGCAGGCAGGGTTAGAGCACGGCAGGAGGTCAGTACATGAAAGCGTTTGGTGGACAGCGTCACGGGGCGTCACGTTGTAATCCGTGTCGCACTCGCGGGGGCCGCGCGCGGATCACAACGTATCGCCGCACGGCAACGTGAAAAGCTTACGCGAAAAACACGCGGCCGCAAGGGACACAATACACACTGGGTTTCATCTGTGACAACATTTAGTCAAGACATGCAGTTATTTTTTCATCGTCGTGCAGTATTACTTAAGACAGGTTAATGGTAGAATGCACAGCATACTCAAATATACACACCCACACGCCGTATACTCACCTACACACACTCTCTCTCATATGCACTTGGTCTTCCATGGTAATTTCTACCTGAGTGTGCTACTGTGTTTTGATGTGTGTGTGTGTGTGTGTGTGTGTGTGTGTATGTGGGTGTGTGTGGGTGTGTGTGGGTGTGTCGGTGATCCGTACCTCCGTGCTGGTCTGGCCCGCCCCTCCTTGGGAGTTCTGTCCCGTCGATATCCCGTCCTGCTCCGCCCCACCCCCTCCTCCTCCTCCTGCTCCTCCTTCTCCTCCTCCTCCTCCTCCTCCTCCTCCTCTCAGCACCTTGTCGATGTCCAGCGAGTCCATGCTGGAGGCCGAGGCGCAGGCCGACGTCACGCTGGACCGGGGCGACGCCGCCTCCTCCGGCCCGCTGCCGCCGCCCGTGGAGCCCGCCCGCCGGTGCTGCCCGCCCGAGGAGGCCGAGGAGGGGCGGCGCAGCGTGGCCGAGGAGAACGAGGAGGAGGACGAGGAGGACGAGGAGGAGGACTGGCGCGCCGCCTCGTCCATGCTGAGCGAGGCCCGCTCCAGCTGCGCCGTGATGTCGTCCAGGGAGAAGTTGGACGCCGGCGGGCGGGCATGGCCCCCCCCGCCGCCGCCGCGGACCGTGTTGGCGGGCGACGCCCGGGTGCTGCTGCTGGTGCTGCCCCCGCTGCTGCCCCCGCCCCCCGCGCTGCCGGGCTGCTTGGCGCTGGCGCTGCGGACCGCCGTGCCCCCCCGCGACGGGCCCCCTTTAGCCTGCCGGGAGGCGGAGGAGTTGGGCTTGCCCGGCGTGCTCAGCTCCTGCTCGATGGAGCACAGGTCGGCCATGAGGGCGTCCAGGTCCACGTTGTCGCCCTGGCTCAAAGCCTCTGGAGAGGGGGAGGAGGGGAAGAGAGGCCACGGTTAACGGCTGGCTTGAAGACAGAAATCTTTTGGTTACAGCTCCTTTTCAACTTAATGGTTTTATGTTTAGCAATACATACGCATATGTACGTATAAACGACATCTTGTACTGTCTGTCTGTGTGTGTGTGTGTGGTTGAGAGAGAGCGAGAGAGACAGAGTCCGTAACGATGTGTTCGATGGGGCTCTCACCGTTGATGTTGTACATGGAGAAGCGGTAGGAGAAGTTGGCCATGTTGGTCTCCTGTCTGAGAGGGGCTTTCTGCACGGGCTTCTGGGGCCTGCCGTCATCCAGACTCTGAAAGACACACACACACACACACACACACACACACACACACACACACACACACACACACACACACACACACAGACTCAATACACCCTCTAGACATCTATTATGCATAACTAGGCTTACATTAGCTCAAAGCAATACAAACAAACCAACACACAACTGGCGAGTTGCTAGGATACAGTTGACAGAGGCACCGTTGCCAGGGTTACTGTTGCCAGGGTTATTTCCTCTTTGCTTCACCTAGTACCCTACCTGTGTGTGTACAGTATGTGCGTCTATCTCGGGCAATTCTTAACCAAAGCTGTTCTACATTTCCACTGTGCTTTGCGAACCACTCATTTAAAAATATGCTTTGCAAGTATAAAAACAAAGCTGGATTTGACTCTGTGTGTGTGTGTGTGTGTGTGTGTGTGTGTGTGTGTGTGTGTGTGTGTGTGTCCGTCTTACCTGGGTGAGTTTGTCCAGCTCCCCCAGCCAGGCTCCAAACATCTTGTCCAGGTCCTGGTCCTCCTTGTCGCTGTCCTCCTCCTCCGGCCCGTGGTCCAGCTCCTCATCGGACACCTGCTCCATCTGAAACACACACACACACACACACACATATGCACACACCAGGTCAGTGATCACGCACATACTACATGGCATAAGATGGCACACAACGAAAACTACTTCATTTTCAAAACACGCACTTTGAACACACAAGCTGAACACACCTTTTTTGGAACCACAAATCCATTCCTTAACCACAATACATGTGGCACTAGCAGCAGCCATGTTTTCTTCTCTTAGGGAAATACACGACAGGTTATCTATGGCCTTTAAAGAGTAACGGGTATACGACGAGCACACACACACACACACACACACACACACACACGCGACTGTACTGGTACACAAACACGCCCACAGTGGAGGGAAGCGGAGCCGATACCCTGCTGCCCGATCAACGCACTCCCTACCGCCTGTTCCCATGGCAACCGCTCCGCTCCGGTTGCCGGCTGTGCAGTGGATCATCGCCCCGTAGCGCCTACCTTGTTTCCTAGACACCCCCCCGTAGGCCCGTACCGTCGACACACCTTTGTGCTTGACGGCAGTCGAACCAATGAAACACCCAGCAAACCAATGTCTCATCAGTGCTGATATCGCCGCCCGGGCCAACACCGAGCTGACAAACGCGACGTGATCAAAGGTGTTTTCGTCATAATCTATCAAAAATCATCCGTCTCAACTACGCCCGCAGAGAGAAAAGGGGGCGACCATGTTACGAGGCAGTGTGGTAACGCTTGGAGGTGCGGAATCAAAAGCCAATGGCGCCCTCTACTGGTCGAGTACGGCGTGCCCACCATTCGGTCAGGGTGAGTAATGGGTTTCTGTCTAGGTCGTTCGCAGCCCTTGACTCAGGAGCCACGATGGCGGGACGCGTCGCGGTGAATTAGCCTGGAGCGACGTCGGACCCTGCTGCTCGGCTGCCTTCACTTCTGGGTCAAACCAGACAGCCAGGTGACTCAGGGAGAGTGACTATATATATATATATATATATAACCCGACCACAAGAATGAGCTCACACAACATCACACACGCTGACAACGCAGAATGCCTTCTCTGTCATCTGGTGAGTCGGTGGGCCACCAGGATATGAAAGGCACTGGCAGTACTAGGAAGGAAGGACGGACGGACGGACGCACGCACGCACGCACGCACACACACACACAGCAAATAGAGCAGACTAGGCGACTTGAGTGTATCAAATCAAGCTTGCTGATGAAGACAGTGCCAAACCACAATACCAGTCAAGAGAGTACAACGGACAGTCTACCCCCCACCCCTCCTCCTGCCACCCACTTGGTATGGTCCAGTTAGCTCCCCATGCCCACTCTGATGGAACCGGCCCGGGTATTCCCATTGATGTTCCAGAGGGGTGTTTGTTTCCCCTCGTGTTCCACCCGGCTGTGCGATGTCAGTCACTGCTGGGGGACGGCACCACGCTGGGATTAACCTCTCCAGCTGACCTCCGCGTTTGATCCTGGAAGTGTGTGAGAGAGAGTGCGCGCGGGGGCGAGAGGGGTCAACACCAATTGTGTGCGCGTGCGAAAGGATTCAACAGAGATGTGTGTGTGTGTGTGTGTGTGTGTGTGTGTGTGTATCCAAAGCGACGCTAGTATTGACTGCCATTGAGGATATGCCAGAGAGTGCGGCGGTGAACGAGGGGAACGGATGGGATTGTGTGTCTTTCCCGGAGTGTGGAGCACGCGGTGGTGTTTAATCAAGTGGAAGAAAAGAGAGCGAGCTCTGGGGAAAAGAGAGCGGGAAGGAAGGAAAAAAAAATACTGAAAGGCAAAAGAGCTCTTGGGGATTACTTTCTTATGTGGCTATCTCGCTTTCCAAATCCATTCCTTTGGTCCGGTGACAGCTTCATGCCACAGTGGAATTGGGGGAGCGACAGAGAGAGAGAGAAAGACAAAGACAGAGAGAGAGAAATAGAGAGACAGAGAGAGAGACGGAGAAAAACATTGAACACAAAATCCATCCAAACTGCAGGAGGTGAAGAGAAAGCTCCTCTTTGGATCAGGAGCCTGTTTTGGGTTAAACGATAGAGAAGGAGCCCCGACGTTCCTGACTGGGTTTATTAAGCAACAAAGGGCTGGCTCTCCTGGAACAAGCTGGAGTGTGTGGGCTCCTCTCTCCTCCCCCTGGGGTTAACCAGTACGTTTTCTCAGGCCTGTTACGGCCTTTCAGTAAGACATGAACACACACACACACACACACACACACACACCGACAGCAGCTGGAAGGAGGAGGAGTGTGTGTGTGTGTGTGGGGAGGGGGGGTCTGTTTCGGATCATAAGCGTTCACATTCCAGATAGCGAACATGGTCTGCTGCAAACACAGACCCACTGTTGTGCGTGCGTGCGTGCGTGCGCGTAACACGCACGCCTGTAAATCTGTACAAACTCTCCCCCGACACCCCCCTCCATCTTAACACCCTCTGTGACTTTACATAAGCCATGGCAGTCACTGCTGCACACACACACACCACGCATGGAAGGTGTGTGTATGTGTGTGTGTGTGTGTGTGTGTTGAAGCAAGATATAACAAGGAGCTTGATCCTATGACCCACTTACAAGGAAGAAGGGCATCTTATGGAATAATTTGTAAAACATTAACGAATGTGCACTCATAACAGTAGCTTATGAACTCGGAGAGTGAGTGTGTGTGTGTGTGTGTGTGTGTGTGTGTGTGTGTGTTGGGACGGGTGGGTTGTGTGTGTGTGTGCGTGAGCGTGGGAGTTCGAGCAGGAAATGGCCAGGATGTGCAGAATTCCTTTTTTTCCCGCTCGTGGCCCCATTCCATAGCTACCGGCCAGCGCTGTCACTCAAGTCCACTCTCCACCCCCATGCCGTGGTTACAGGACATGGGGGGGCGGGGTGGGGTGGGGGGTGGCTAGGAAGAATCATGACCTCATGGTTGGCGTACAGGAAGGGGGAGCGACCAGAATCAAATCAAGACGGAGGCCAGCCGCGACCATGTGGAAACCCAGGGACCAGAGCTCTGAGCTGGAGCAGCTGTGTTTGAACAGAGAGCGCTGCTATCACTCTGCAAACACACACACACACACACTGAAGTGTAGGTGAAACGAAAGTGAGGTGACAACGGCCGTCACCAAGAAACACAAAATGTGTTACAAAACAAAACGTGCACATAAACGCTGTGAACACACACACACTCACTGAAACGCTTAGGCAAAGCGAGAGGTGCAAATAGAAAGGTAGAGACAGTAATAGAAAAACAGAAAAACGCGCACGCACGCACGCACGCACGCACGCACACACGGTTTGGCAGTGCACCACTCCCAGCAGCAGCAGCAATATGCTAGCAGCGGCTGATGTTGGAGGTTTAAATGAGTTACCACCTGGGGCCCAAGCTGCTTTTAAGCTTACGGAGCGTGACCCAAAGACACACACACACACTGACAGGGGAAGAGCACAGAGCGCTCCCTGTCCGTGTGTGTGTGTGTGTGTGTGTGTGAGTGAGTGAGAGAGTTTAGGTGTGCGTGTGACAGAGCGCACTCTCCCCAAAACAAACCGCCTCTGACTCTTCCTGTACCGATAACACCAACCCTCCCTCAACACCCCCCCCCCCCTCCACCTCCTATGTCTTATCGAGACCTTCCTCTCATATTGACACCGTCCCTTCCTCTTTCTCGTAAAACGTACCATCGTTTTCTCTCCCTCCCCCACTCCTTCGTTTCTTTCTTTCTTTCATTCTCCACCCGTGGTGACCGCTGGGGGACGGTAGGGTCAGAGGCAAGGGGTTCAAAGGTTTAAAGGTCAGGAGTCAGACCCCACTGGCTGGCCCTGGCTGGCCCTGGCTGGCCCTGGCTGGCCCTGGCTGGCCCTGGCTGGCCCTGGCTGGCCCTGGCTGGCCCTGGCTGGCCCTGGCTGGCCCTGGTTGGCTCTGGTTGGCTCTGGTTGGCTCTGGTTGGCTCTGGTTGGCTCTGGTTGGCTCTGGTTAGCCCCCTTAGGGAGCCACGGAGCTTAAACTAGGCCACGAGTCCTCGGAACGAGAGGAGAGGAAAGAGAGCATGAGAAAGAGGATGAGAGGGTGAGAGAACGACGAGAGCATGAGAAAGAGGAAGAGGGGGCGAGCGAGTGAGAGAGACAGAGAGAGACGAGAGAGGGAGACATGAGAGACAGGATGGAGGGAGCGAGGAGAGCGCTCTGGGAACGCGTCGCTCTGAATCTTCAGAAAGCACGACCGGCTTCTTAGGAGGGAGACGGAGCAAGGGAGGAGGGAGGGAGACGGAGGGCGGGATGCAGGAAGGAGGAGGAGAGATTCCGGGCAGGCGTCTTCAGGCCGTGTCAGTCAGTCGATCGTCAGACCCAATCAGCTCGGATCACATGGCAGGGAGATAGCACTGTCGTGCACACACAACACACACACACACACACACACACACACACACACACACACACACACACACACACACACACACTTTGAAGAGGCCCAGCCCTGCTGCTGAGAGGCATACGAGGCAGATTAGGAGAGCCGCATTCCAGGGAGAGATTTAAAAGATGTATGCGCTGAACATGGAAGGGACATCTCCTTAAAACAGCGTTCCCACGCGGGAGAGGTCGTTCAGTTTAACGCCGCCGTTCTGGGGGGGTGAACGGTGGGAGTCAGGGGCGGGGCGGAGGCACAGCCGACTGATCCACCACACACACACACACACACACACACACACCCTCCGCACACACACCCAGACAGACAGACTCACCCACCACGGACGGACGGACGGACAGACAGACAGACAGACACAGACAGACAGACAGACAGAGACAGGCAGGCAGGCAGGCAGGCAGGCAGACTGAGACAGAGAGGAAAACGTGGACAGCCGCGAAGAAACACCGCTGTGAGCGAGTCAAGAAAGGTGAACTGGGGCTTTTTCAATGGCAGTACTGGAGAGCAGGAGAAGTCGGAGAGCACGAGCGAAAGCCAGAGGAAAATTGTAGCTTTCTCCACGACGGGGGCGAGGAGGACTTGTGACATAACGTTCACCCTGACTGAGAGCACAGCCCGTCCCTTCATGGCGGTTAGGGTCCACACCCACACGTCTGCAGTCAGTTCACAGGTCTCAAAACAGACGGACAAACACACCACGTGAATAGTAAAGACAGAGAAAGAAGGACTGAAAAACAGAGAAAGCCAGAGCAACAGAGATAAAGAGAGAGAGAGCAACCGAGAAAGAGAGAGGAAGAGAGCAACAGTGAGAGAGCAAGGCAGACAGACTGCTAGAGAGAGCAATGGAGAGCAAGAGAGAGACACAGAGAGAGAGAGAGAGAGAGAGAGAGAGAAAAAGCCGGTGAGAGGAGTAAAAGCAGGAGGACGGTGGAGACAATGAAATCCCAAATCCCGTTAGGCCCTCACTGCAGTCCGCCTCTGCCACCTCCTCCATCCCTCCATCCATCCATCCATCCATCGCCTCCAAGGAAACAGAGTGTGGACTGTTGGCTTGCGTAGCGAACAGCTTCCCCCCACACCCCCCCTCTCCTCCCGGGGAAAAGGGTCGACTCTGGGGCGGGTTAAGGACACAACCCTGACCGGACTGGGGAGCATCAGTCACAGGGCCGAGCGAAGGGCAGAGCCGTGTTTATGCCGTTTCTATAAGCGGACCGCCTCTTCAAGCGTTTCCCAGGGTCAAAAACAGCGCGCTTGTGTGTGTTCAGGCTGAACTACGGTGGTCTTCGGGGGCCCGTTTTGGACTTTTGAGGGGACCAACGAGGAGAGAAAAAGCTCAAATAAGCAGCGCGACCGCAACCGCCGCTGTCGACTAGACATACCGGTGTGGAGGTGGGGCCTCCCTTCCCCGGCCCGCTGCTCCGGGGCGGGCCCGGCCGACGGCCTCTTTGATGGGCTTGCCCCGGAGGAAGTGTCTGTCAGGGTGGGAATATGGAAAATGGCTGCGTCACGGTGGTCACTTAATCCCCTCCGCTGGGTGTGTTTTCCATGAAAAATGAAAAAAAAAACACGCGAGTGGGAAAAGTCTATTTTAGGCGCTGTACCCCACCCTCACACACTAAGAGCCTTTTGTGACGAGGTGTGTGTGTGTGTGTGTGTGTGTGTGTGATGCCGGGAGGATTGACGTTGGTATTGTAGGCCGACTCCAGGACCCACACCAAAAGACAAACATCGTCCGTCTCTCGCCCCAACGCTCTCTCTCTCTCTCTCCCCAGACGGCGACGCCACTCGCTTTCACCCCGTCGCTCCAAAAAAGTTCCAAAATGAACTTCACGCAAATACCTGCCGCCTCCCGAGTCTAAAAATACCGGCGCGGTGTCATCGCGGAAAGAGGCGGTGTGGAAGTATCAAAGCGAACACAAATAGAGAGGCTTCCAAGGCTCGGCGACGAGGGAGGAGAAGCGTTGGCATGTTCGTTTGTTTTTCCAGACGACCGGCGTCTCCAGGGAAAAAGGGACACAGACTCAACACGCAGGACTTTAGGCTGAACATTCAAAACGGGAGTCCCACGGGAGGAGGAACAGAGTCGCCCTCCTTGCTCGGTGACAGACCGCAGTTGATGAAGCTACTACCTGGGCGCCCCGTAGTCAGTGGCGGCACAAGGGTTGGTGTCACCCCATGCGGTGACTCGCGGTGTCGCGTTAGCGACGTTACAGAGCGCCCGGTTAGCGAGCCAGAGAGAGCGGGTTCGAAGCCAGCCTGCGACAGAATAATTTACATTTTTTATTTTTTTGTTATCTTAATCTCTATACTTCCTCTCTTGCTACTTTGCATAAACAAACAGGGCGCTGCAGCCCGCACGTACTCGGCCCCAGTGACATCACGAAAACCATGCGGTGTGTGGAGATGAAACCACGCGATAAGGTTCAGAACCTAGATTAGCATACGTTTTAGCGTTGTGGGTACTGTATATTAATACGGACAGTACATTTAAGCAAGGCTTAAGATTTCTGTTGCTGTTATAACTACAGGGATATTTTTTATAAAAAACACTGCAAACTTTTACTTTATATACATGGTCATTTTGGTGTGACCCCCTCTGATAGTGTCACCCGGTGCGGTACGCACCCCCCAAGACACCAAGATACCCAGACACCACGCACCTCCCCCACACCCCTCTAGTAATGCTGCTGCCCGTAGTCCAAGTGCTACTGAATTGAATGTTCTGTAGGAAAAGTGAGAGTGTGTGTGTGTGTGTGTGTGTGTGTGAGAGTGTGTGACACTCTAAAGTACACCCCCCCCCCCCCCCCCCCCCCGCCGCCCCCACTCCTCTGCCTCTCCCCTGTCCTTGTCTCTCACCGTCGGACAGTCTGGGCTGTACTTCCAGGAAAACATGATTCACGTCCCCTTGTACATGGAGAGGATCAAAACAACAGCCCGCCGGGCGGCCATTTTAACACACCTCCAAACATGTTCCAGACACGCCAAGCGTCGAGTCACCCCACCACATCCTCCTAACCCCTCTGAGGGTGTCACCTCAGCGACCACATCTGTGTGTGTGTGTGTGTGTGTGTGTCTATGCTTGTTGTTTGTGTGACGGTGCATGCATGCTCGACGTGAGCGTTGCCTGCCTTCTGCCTCTGAATGGACCAAAGAAAAAAGCATTCCTATTCCATGAGGACCCAGGGCTAAACAGACAACAAAGACCCAAACATCTCATATGGCTGACACCCACCTACCCAGAAACACATTACACGACCTGCAACCACCTTCCAATCACACTCAACACACACACACACACACACACCCCAGTGTCCAGAACAAATGCTAGATGTGTGTGCATGTTTTGCATGGGTGTGTGTGTGTGTGTCTGTGTGTGTGTGGGGTAAGGGTGCGGCTCGGTCCAGCATGAATAAACAGAAGGAGCTTCTATTGCCCCTTTCTCAAGTGTTTGCTTTAATAGCCTACGGGTCATAAAACCAACAAAATGTCATTGTGTGTGTGTGTGTGTGTGTGTGTGTGTGTGTGTGTGTGTGTGTAATAAAGGTTATTTCCAGACACGCGTCTGAGCTCTGAGCCTGTGTGCTCATTTCCTCTCTCATCTCTACTCCCACCTCTCCTCTCCCTCCTATTCCCTCCTCCCTCCCTCCTCCTCCTCCTCCTCTCCCTCGTTCCCCGTCTCCTCCCTGCAGCTGGAGCGGTCCACTCCCGTGGCACAGGAAACAGCCCCCGCGGCCAATGGGGAGGGCCGTCCTCACGTCGAGGGAGGGGCCCCCGGGAACAATCGGACAGCGATGTCATCGGCCCTCCACTGTGAGCGTGGCTGAACGCTGCCTGGGTTCAAAATTCTAAATGTCCGGGGTCAACAAACGATTCAGTCTGTCGAGCCAATCCTAAACGAAGAAGCTTCGACTCCTCCGACCCGGCGGAGCCGTTTCTCCGACAGACCTAGTGTTCTGGTGTTCCATGGTCTCACGTTCTGCGCAGCCCAACGGAGAACGGTTCTAAAAATCAACCTTTTTTTTTTTCTTCGCACACTAAGCTACTGACAAAAATTCTATTTCTAATATATTTCAATTAAAATTGTTAACCGCAATAATTTAATTATACAAGTAAAGTGAAGAATCAATATTCAGCCCTCGAGGACACACACACACACACACACCACACACACACACCACACATCACACACCACACACCACACAACACAGCGAGGAGGGACAGGCAATGAGAGAATGACGAGAGAGGGGGGTGGGGCTGATAGACTAAACAACGGCTCTATACTGTGTCATCAGTCAGCCACGGCCGACAGCCTGCTAGCAGAGCAGGGGGCACGCACACACACACACGCGCACGCGCACACACACACACACACACACACACACACACACACACACACACACACTTAACCACACAGCGGGACACTGGCCAATGTAGAGCCAATTAAAGAGGAGGGTGAGAGAAAAAGGAGAGATGGGAAGGGGTAGAGGAGGACTGGAATAAAAAGACGGGGGAGATGAGAAAGGGAATGAACGGAGGACAGAGTGAATGGACGAGAGAGAAGATGGAGTGACAGTTTGATGGAAAAACCTGTGAATGTGAATCCTGGCAAAGAAACAGAGTGAAAGATGGAGAGACAGATGAGTGCGTGCGTGCGCGTGTGTGTGTGTGTGTGTGTGACAGAGAGTGTGCGTGTGCAAGCGCGCACGTGACAGCCGGCCACTCCTACCAAAAGGCAGGACTCGCTCATCCGGAGGACGACCTTCATTCAAAAAAGGCATCGCTATGGCAACCTCTACAACCCCACACTTCACTCGAGTGCAAACGGCACAGGTAGCCACCACGCTAAAGATACCCAGACACCAAGATACCCAGACACCACGCAGAAGATACCCAGACACCAAGATACCCAGACACCAAGATACCCAGACACCACGCAGAAGATACCCAGACACCACGCAGAAGATACCCAGACACCACGCTGAAGATAGCCAGACACCACGCTGAAGATAGCCAGACACCACGCTGAAGATAGCCAGACACCACGCTGAAGATAGCCAGACACCACGCTGAAGATAGCCAGACACCACGCTGAAGATAGCCAGACACCACGCTGAAGATAGCCAGACACCACGCTGAAGATAGCCAGACACCACGCTGAAGATAGCCAGACACCACGCTGAAGATAGCCAGACACCACACTGAAGATAGCCAGACACCACGCTGAAGATAGCCAGACACCACGCTGAAGATACCCAGACACCACGCTGAAGATACCCAGACACCACGCTGAAGATACCCAGACACCACGCTGAAGATACCCAGACACCACTGCTCTGACCTGGCCGCAACACTGGAACACACATCCTCTCCACGTCATTCACATCCACAGTGACAAAACGGGGTACACATCGCACTAAGTCTTGGAGCGCCCGTTAACAATCGGCAGCTTGTCAGGAACAGAGAGGCATTTGGACTCCTTTGTTCCTCCTCATTTTGTCATTTTCATATTTCCCCCTCTCTCTTTGTTAGGGTTGATGGGGCCAGAGAGATCAAAGGGTGGCTCTGCTCCGGGGAAAAGAAAAAAAAAATTACCGGAGATTGGGCATGATGAATAGCGTCATACAGCATCGTCCTTGAATGAGACATGACCATCTTACACACACACACACACACACACACACACACCCCCCTTCTCTGCGCCTACCTCCTGGGGAACCGCATGGGCCAAATGTGAAATCAATAGTCCTGCGCTGCCCTAGGGCCTGCTTCAGTTACACACAGAGAGAGAGAGAGAGAGAGAGAGAGAGAGAGAGAGAGAGAGGGAGAGGGAGAGGGAGAGGGAGAGAGAGAGGGAGAGGGCTTCCGGCGGTGGGTCTACTGCAGTGAGCACCCACAGAGTGCAGCGCTCACACTTTGCCCGCTGCTTCAAAAACCACGCGCGCGTCAATACGCACCACCGTGTCTTCACCGACGCTGTGCGAGGCAGCACGCTAGTCTCAACACATCCCAGCTGAGTCTGCAGAGCCTCGCCCACCTCAACGGCTCACTTTGGGCTTAGCCGCATCACCTGTTCGGGAACAGCAAGCGCAGCATGCCGGGAACACTGCCTAACGCCCGCCCGCCCGCCCACCCGCATGCACGCACACACACACACACACACACACACACACACACACACACGGCAGCTGCCAGTGTCTCCCTCTATCAGCCTCCCTCTTCATACACCCCCGCCCCCCCCCCCCCACACACACACATCTTCCCTGTCGAGAGTTTAGAACCTGACCCTTGACCCCTAAAGCTAGCCACCGGATTGGCTGCCAACACTGGCGGAGACGCTGAAGCTCTTCCTGATCCGAGTGAGCCCCCCCGACGGTCTAGCAACTGTCCAGCCGTGCGTGCCGGTGCGCGATTCAAACCCTCCTCTGGCGTCACGCCCGACATCGCTGGCATACTGGAATGCCAGCCAGCACTTGAGGGCAGACAGGCTTAGACACACACACACACACCCACACACACACCTAATTGTTTTTTTTCCAGCTCCGCCGGGTATAGGAGAGAGGAGTTGGGTTTCTAGAGAGCCAAGGGGGATGAGGGGGGGGGGATAATGTTTCAAGGACATGCCGTTTTTAAAATGGCAGCTTACAACCTGCCAACGGTTGTTATGGCAACCCTGTCCAGGAAACCTGTATGTGTGTGTGAATAAAGAGTGAACGGAGATCGTGTGCGTGTGTGTGTATTTGTTTGGGACAACTGACAGACTATGATGTAATGCTCGGAGTGCAAACACAAACACACACACACGCCCGCCCTGGAGAACGGGCTGGTTGGTCTAAGTTACAGAGCAGCTCCACCTGAACACACCCAAACACACCCCCACTAATTGGTCTCTTACACACAGTGCTTCAGAAACAAACAACACACACACACACACGCTGAAGTGAAAGACTGAGGTGCAGCTTTTGGTTGGCTAGATTAAGTCCCCCTATCTAAAGCCCTGCCTGAGTGACAGTCTGCAAGTCACACAGTCAGCCTGTCCATCCAGCCACGGAGCATTGGGGGCAGCTCACACACACACACACACACACACACACACACACTTCCTAAGCTGATAGCGCGCGTCTCTATCTCCGCCCGTGCTAAGCGTCCTTTGATCTCCCCTCTGGTTCTCCTCCGCTCCTCTCTCTTTAATCCGCTGACGTCACGTGGTACACCACTGTCTCTCCCCTTTCACATCCAGCATTAGGGGGGCGCTCCTCTCTCCGCGGCCCACCCGCCACCTCCAGCCTCACGGAGCCTCTGCTTTACCCAGGGATGGTGCCTCTCAATGCGGGGGCCGGCTCCTCGGAGAGGAGACCCCACTGCCCTGGCTCCTCTTAGAAATTTCGGTTCTGACTTAGGTAGGCTAGTGAGATCTTCTCTAGGCTTAGGGGCCTCACTGGGGCCTCACTGGGGCCTCACTGGGGCCTCACTGGGGCCTCACTGGGGCCTCACTGGGGCCTCACTGGGGCCTCACTGGGGCCTCACTGGGGCCTCTGCCTCCTCCTGGTTCTGCAGTGCGCGCTCTCCGATTTGGAAAAACAAACGCACGGGAGCGGACTCTCCTAACGGTCATCTGGAAAGGGTTTCAGTGTCAATGGGGAATCCTATCAGAAGCAATAGGAATTCCCTCCCTGGAATTCCCAGGAACAGTGCAACAGTAGCAACGCTATAATAAAAGATCAGGATACATAACAACAAAAAAAAAACGCACTTCAAAAGCATTCCTGCGGCATTACAGGGTCAGGCCTGCCAGCATTTAAACATTGGCTCCCACCCAAAGCGGAACGCAAATGGCTTTGGTGAAATATGTGTGCTACGATGAAGCCTGCCCGAAAGGCAATCTATCGAATTATCCCCGAGCGTAAATCCCGGAATTCGGCACTCAAAGCCGGGGGCGAAGGCCAGCCTCCCACCTGAATCAAGTCGTTCCTATGATGAATAAACACCCTCCTGTCTGTCGTGGCTGTAGGGGTTTACATTAGGGGGTCCAAAACATCCCGTTACCTTTGCGCCGGATCGCCCTTCTTCCCGTGGAGGTCAAGGGTCACACCGCCACCTCACTCGAGACCGGGCTTCGATCCCCTGGAGAAGAAAAAAAGAAAGAAGGGAAGAGCTGAGACAGAAAAAAACAATCCATGAAGATGTGATTAAGCGTCCATTTCGGTTGCGATGACAGGGAAGGCTGAGGCGCGCTCCGCCAGGCCAGGGCCGTTGCCGACTGAAAAATCTGTGTGTGTGTGTGTGTGTGTGAGACTCGGCCGATCGATGCGCTTGTCGGCGCGCCGCAGCAGGAGAAAGGTGGGCGGGTTTGCTTTTAGGCTCGGCGGCGCGCGCTTCTCACTTCGCCGTCCGTCACAAGAACGCTGGATTAGTTGGAGGGGGCGGGGTTGGGTGGGCGGGGGTGATTAACCCGGAGAACGAGGAAGACGAGGACGTGCCGCCACAAACGCCTCGTGTCCGCACCCTGGCGGGAGGCTGACACGGTCCAAACCAAACGACACCCACCCTCGTCGTCATCACCTGACTCGCGCACCGGGGTCTGACGAAGCGCCGGCCCCCCCCGACCCGACAAAGAGAGTACCGCTGACGAGTCGACCGTATCCCCCATTACGTTGACTCACAGCGCCCCCTCCCCCACCCCCGAAACAACCACGGGCGAACCGCGCGTGTCGAATATGAGTCACGCTAACGTGAAAGGGTTGAGGTGAAAGGGTTTACTCTTTTAAAAACACAGGCGAGGAAGAGGAAGCCACACTTAAGTCAACTGGGGCCGGTATCAGTGGAGACTCAAATTGAGGTCAGGGCAAACAGCTGACTCGTGGAGTAAACAGGGCTCCTGTTAGTCAGGGCCGTGGGGTGTGTGTGTGTGTGTGTGTGTGTGTGTGTGTGTTTCCCAGGAGGAGGCCAGCTCCTGTTGTGGCTAGAGAGCTCCAGCTGGCCTCAGCTGTTCCTCCATCTTCTCACCAACTGTTCACACAACCACAGCATGTGGCTCCCCCACACAGGCAAGTGTGTGTGTGTGTGTGTGTGTGTGTGTGTGTGTGTGTGTGCAGAGTACCTTGCATCTGACACAATCGCTCGGCTTAGCTTACACAGGCGCAATTGTCCGTCCCGAGTCGTTTGCGCACACAGAAAACGTCTGATGTCGTTCAGTCAACACTGAGCCATTGAACAGGTGTGTGTGTGTGTGTGTGTGTGTGTGTGTGTGTGTGTGGCCGTGACACGCGGATATGCACAGCTGCAGGCACAACATGGAGACCGAAAGACGGCTGCTCCTCTGTTGAACACACACACACACACACAGGTCTTTTCTGCTTTTCCCGCTCCTGTTCTGCCCTTCGTGCCACCACTTTCAAGCTGCTATTTTTTCTCTACCCCCCCCCCCCCCCCCCCCCAACCCTGTAAAACTCTCAGTTTAAACGCTACGGTTTTATGTTTGTGTGGCATTAGCGCACCACCTCAACACACACACACACACACACACAGTCCTGTGTAGACGCGTCTCCGGGGGCCACAGGTGTGTCCTCCTCCACCGCCGCCCCCGTTTCCTCTATTAACCCGAAATCCCTCTGGGGTCGCTCATTTCCTGTCTGAGCAGGAAGTGGGACAGAGGGCCCACAGAGCGGAGGCAGCCGGGGCGCCCGGGTGACGTCACCGCAGGGGAACGAGGAGGACGGGGCCGAGGAAGAGGAGCGCTAACAAACACACACACAGTAAACTACACGCCACTACTGCCTGTGGGATTTGCCAAGTGTGCTTGAATGTCTTTTTGGCTGGTCCAGTCTTTGACCCCCTTCACACAGACCTAGTTACTGTTCGTCTTCACTGGGCAATGTCACCTTTTACTTTTTCCTCTCACACATATCATGGCTGCTATTTCAAGGACAGACAACACACACAAGCGCTCCTACAGCACATAACAAGAAAACCAACCGATACGTGAACGTGGCTGCGGTCTTCAGAACAGCCGCCATGCAATAATCATAACAAGGTGGCTACTTCAACAGACATAATAAGGACTTGCACTGAGGCAGAGAACATCGTGTGTCGTATCTGCTTTGGCACCCACCGAACATCTCCACGAGAGAGATATCCACAGGCAAGACTAATCGATGACCGAGCACCACACGGGACGGGCGCGTCGCATTCCAATCCGGCACACGACCCTGTATCGCCGTCACCCGGACTCCAGCACACGCGACCCTGCGTGGCTGGTCGCGCTAGCTGCCTCCATCTTCAATCAATGTGACAACGGAGGAAGGGGCTGGCGTGTAGTCCGATAAAGGTAATGAGATAAGGAGGTGACGGAGGGCGGTGGAAACACAAGTTGGATGAAGGCGGTGGTGGAGGTGGTGGGGGGGATTGATCCCCTACCTCTGACAGCGGCTTAATCTAGTAACAAAACATAAGAGGGCTCGGTGGTTGACCCTGGGTGTTGGTTACCGGACAAAGGCAACAAGGCAGACACACACACACACACACACACACACACACACGATCAGTGTGTCGCTCCTAAGCCGAACCTGAGTGCGGAAGGTGCATTGGTATTGATCAGAGAGGGCCTTGAATAGAGACCAGCTCTACCCTGAGCAGCAAGGAGCGGGGGGAGGGGGGGGTGGAGCTGCAGTGCTGCAGCAGTCGTCTGTCTCCCAGTCCCCAAACACAGGCTCCCACTCCCCCGGCCTCTCGCCCCTCGAGATGGTTTAGCACCGTGTAATGTTCATAACGTAAGCCACTGCCCATAGGTAGCACAGAAGCCTGTGATAACAAACACAGGGCCGAGAGTCACTGACCTCATCGCTACACGACAGACACAGAGAGGACTCCAAAAGAGGAAGAACAAAAAATAGCTTCAAGGTGACCATTTCAAAGATGGCCGCTCCCTGGCAGCGCACACACACACACACACACACACACACACACACACACAGACAGAGAGAGGAGGGGTCTGGATGTGATTAGGAGGAGCAGATTCTCCACGCTCCGGGCCTCAAGCCCTCCGCTGGTAAAACCCACACATGGTGGGCATTACCGGGAATACTTAACGACGGGGGTAAGAATTTTTCCCACGCTGACCGACGGGACCCGACGCAGACCCCCCACCCCCACACACACACACACACACACACACACACACACACACACACACACACTTCTAACCCCCGCACGAACACACCCCTCCTTAGCTCACTACTGTGGGGTTTAGGGGTAATAAAAGTCCATCAAGAACTCAGAAGGCCTTCTGGGTGCCGCTGAGAACGCGCCGTATCCTCCGTCGACATGCCAGCGCCACTGGAGAGAGAGAGAAAACTCACACTGGGGTGGTGAGGAGAGGTGCTGATGATTCAATGTCATTTAAAAAAAAAAATGATGCTAGCCGAAAACACCAACAGTGATTCACTTAAATGGGTTGCTCTGCTTCAACGTTTCTTTTTAAAAACACTCAACGCAGTCTTCCAGAGTCAGACGCTCCGAGCGATGCCGGCTTTGAAACCAAAGCTCCCGGACTCCTTAGCTTTGATAATCTTTGGGCCCAGCAGGACGTTGGCAAATCCGTCCCAGTGTCAGTTGGTGGGGGCACGCCGATCCACCGAAAACCATTATCCGCTGCCGAGCTCAGAGGCTGATCTGAGGTCAGCGCGTGAGGCTTCCTCTGTGCACGCCGTCTTGGGTGAGAGTAATCAGGATCACTGGGTAGTAGAGTGGAGATCAGTGGAGCAGGGAGATTAGACAGCTACTCAGCCACACACACACGCAAGCACGCACGCACACACACACACACACACACTCTTCAGTCAACCGGTGGGTCGTTCACAGACACTGACTCAGAGAGGCATTAGGGTATTGATGGGTTTGGGCGAGAGCAAAGCTGTACAAATAAACGAGAGCTGGTGTGGACTGCACACATTTACATACCAATCCGTGACGCATGCGCACGCGCACACGCACACACTCTCTCCCTGGTAGGTGTCAGGACTGCATAAGCCTCCATGAGGCTAAGCCGGCAGCTGTGAGTCAGTCCCACCACAGCTGCCCCCCCCCTCCCGCCCCCCTCCACTTATACTAGACTCTGCTTCACTGTACTGCTTCATTCCTATGTGTACTAAAACACAAAGTCACTGTACTGCATCACCCTATGTGTACTATAACACAAAGTCACTGTACTGCATCACCCTATGTGTACTATAACACAAAGCCACTGTACTGCATCACCCTATGTGTACTATAACACAAAGCCACTGTACTGCTTTATTCCTATGTGTACTAAAACACAAAGTCACTGTACTGCATCACCCTATGTGTACTAAAACACAAAGCCACTGTACTGCATCACCCTATGTGTACTATAACACAAAGCCACTGTACTGCATCACCCTATGTGTACTATAACACAAAGCCACTGTACTGCATCACCCTATGTGTACTATAACACAAAGCCACTGTACTGCATCATTCCTATGTGTACTATAACACAAAGCCACTGTAGTGCATCATTCCTATGTGTACTATAACACAAAGCCACTGTACTGCATCATTCCTATGTGTACTATAACACAAAGCCACTGTAGTGCATCATTCCTATGTGTACTATAACACAAAGCCACTGTACTGCATCACCCTATGTGTACTATAACACAAAGCCACTGTACTGCATCATTCCTATGTGTACTATAACACAAAGCCACTGTAGTGCCTCCACCTATAGGTCTATGTTTACAATAACACAAAGTTGCTGGACAGCCTCTGCAGAACAGCCTGAACAGTAATGTCTGCCGCCAACACCCTTCTGTCGTGAGAAAATATTTCCTAGGCGCCCTCACGAGGAACGCTGCTGTGCTTAGCCTCCGGGGTGTGTGCGGGCCGAAAAGCGTCGGGGTTTAGAACACAAACCCATGCGGCTGTTAAGTCACCAGCCTAGGCCTGAAGGTGGACCCAACGGGGGCTAGTCAGACGGCACAGCGTGGACGTTCACCGAGAAGCTGGCAGGTCAGGAGAGGAGAGGAGAGGGAGAGGGATGACCTCAGCGTTTCCCAGCCCACACTCGTTTCCGGCCCACCTCGCCAGAGCCCTTGTAACGCTCCCTCTCTCTTTTCTCGTCCAGCATGTCGCACGCTCGCCCTCTCTCACACCACACGGCTCTCCTCTCTCTCTCTCCCTTCCTCTCTAACCTCTCGGGTGTCTCTCGCCCTCTCTCACACCACACGGCTCTCCTCTCTCTCTCTCCCTTCCTCTCTAACGTCTCGGGTGTCTCTCGCCCTCTCTCACACCACACGGCTCTCCTCTCTCTCTCTCCCTTCCTCTCTAACGTCTCAGGTGTCTCTCGCCCTCGACGCCCTCGACGCCCTCGCCTGGCACGGTGACCCGCCAGCTCTCTCTGCGGACGGTGGGGAGAGGCTGCCTTCCAAAGCCCCCCACCCCCCCACACACACTCTTCCAACACAGGAAAGCGTCCACGCTCTACACGCAGGCAGAAAACCTACGTCACAGCCAGCCCCCCAGGAGAGCAGTGAAAACCAGACGAAGAGGTAAAAATAGGCCGGACTACATATTTAATGCTTGGCCCAGGTTTTTTTTTTCTTCTTCTTAGCCTGTTCTCAATCATATCCCTGGGCCGAATGGAGGTGCAGGAATTTGCGCTGCTCTATAGACAACAGTCTGAACCTCGGCTGTCAATCACAACGTCCACCCACATCACAGCCTAAAGGAGCCAAACAAAGGCATCGTCGAACACCTCCCCGACCTCCAGACAGTGCGGTGCTCTATACACACACCACACAGGCCGTCGACGTAAACGGCTGTGCGTGCTCTGCTCTGTCCGCCCGGGCTCTCAGAATAGAACAATGCCCCGATTCATCCACAAACAGGCTCCTCTCCAGGGGGGGTCGGAGAGGCAGCAGGGCCCGGCCTCGGGGGACGAGAGGAATGCCGAAGCGGCGCGGGACCCCCCCCCCCCCGGTCACCAGGGGGTAAACAGAACGACAAACACAAGACCAGGGAGTCAGATAAACAGAAAGGGGGTGGGGGGGGGACCGGATACGCTCCGCACGCGCTTTTGAACTGGCAGGGCCGGCTGCTGCTGACACACACACACACACACACACACACACACACACACACACACACACACACACACACACACACACACACACACACACACGCACACACACAGCCTACAAATGTGCATGTTCCAGGGGGTTTTGACACGTACACATTACAATAAGGACGAGTAAGCAGTTGTCCACACACACAAGCATAAACACACACGCACACACACACACACAATGACTCAGTGGCTGCTGAGAGTGTTCCAGGAGAACCAGCTGACCTCCGTGGAGGGAGATAATGATGTCTGGGCCCAGCTGGCTGACGGGATCCGCCCTGCCTCCGAGCTGACATCAGAGGTCACGGGGGTCAGGCCAGTCAGCGAGGCCCGCGGGGAAGGGGGGAAACCCGGCCTGAGCCGCACCGCACGAAACCGGATCCACACAGAACCACATCGGCTGGACTACAAGTCCCATCCAAACCGGGAATGAGACAGCTTGAGTACATCTAGAAAGAAAGACCCTTCAATGATGGTACTACACCACTGTTCATGTCAAAGTACCACAGTAAGAAAAAAACTGGCAACAAACAGAGTCTTTGAATGTGCAAAATGGATTTACAAGGCCTGGGTAGGATCGAGTAACGCCCCAGGGCCCATGATGCAGCTGGCCCGTTCCAACGCAGTCTTGGCCAGCTCTGGACTCGGCCCAGTTGCTCGGAGACATCACGCCTTTGCTAAAATCAGTGGAACACGATGCGATCCAAACCAGTTACAACCCGGAAAGACTACAAGGACCAGGCAGAGCCGCTGCATCTCTTCCTCTTCCTTCCCCATTCCAAAAACAACGTGTGATTCCCAGCCAATAGGATGTCTGATAGGGTGACATAGACGTGAAGCAGATAGAAGTGTTGTTCTAACGCGTACAGCACTGCCACGCCCTGGCCTTGCCAGAGACAGGTTCTATGCCTGTGCATTTGTGGGTCTCTCTCTCTCTCAGGTCAGGGCCGCCGCGCCCATCGACCTGTCGGGGTCATCGTCACGGCAGCGGGGTCGGAACGCTGTAAGGCAGGGAGCGGAGAAGACACGAACGTTCCCGTCATAAATCAAGGCGGCGTTCCAGTCCAAAAAGTTACGCGATACGGCTGCCGAAATACGAGTTGGGGAATTCCCACTGGGATGAGTGAGGAGATGCCGACCAACACCCCCCCATCCCATGCTCAGGCTAGCTGGGACTGCTTTCATGGAGGGGGGGGGTGTTTACCAGTTCCAGGTGGTTCTTTGAGGACAGAGTCCACACCAAGCCACCTGCTATTGTCAGCGCACCATTGATTAATAAGCAGCTAAGCGGCTTAGTCAAACACCGCTCGCTGATGGAGGGAGGGATGGAGAGGTGAGGTAAGAAGAGAGGAGCGATAGAGGCACGAAGGTGAGGGGGGGTTTGGGTAAGGGCAAATCCAAAAGTGGCGAGAGCGAACGCCTACCACAAAAGAGGCGAGGAAAGACAGGAGATTTAGGAAGCGAGCTTCGATGAAACGTGTCGGAGAGACAGAGAGAGCACGTGAGACAAAAAAAAGAAAGAGGGGATAAAGAGAGACAGAGCGCTGGAGGAGAGGAAGAGAGAGAACGTGTCAGTTGTAGGCCACCGCTTTGCGTCTTTAAAACAGTTTCCTCTCCCTGGTTCTCTCTCTCTCTGTGTGTGTGTGTGTGTGTGTGTGTGTGTGTGTGTGTGTGTGTGTGTGTGTGTGTGTGTGTGTGTGTGTGTGTGTGTGTGTGGCACGGCTCGAGTAACCCCGTTACACTAGGACCCAGATATCTTCCCCTCTCTGTGGAGTGAGAGGCAGGCGCCCCTCTTCCGGCCCGATCCAATGAGCAGCGCAGCCAGACAGTGAGGATTGCCTGCCTTCTCCGACCGGGGCCCAGAGCAGAACTACATATCCCTGCTTCACTCCCCCCCCCCTACCAGCCTTACAACCCAACCATCTGCAGTGGTGGCAGCGTGTGTTGTGTTGTAAGCAGTGTGGGCTGCGAGCGCACTTTGCCTCCGAGAGCGTCCGTACGGACGGCGAAGCGGTTCGTGTTTTGTCTACGCACACCAATTAACCAGAGTGCTCTGAGAAAGACCCTCAAAGGGACAGAAAGAGAAGGGGAAAAAAAACAAAAGCGTTCCCTCATTTACAGTTCCGTGGAAGTTCATCCCTCGCCCTCCCGTTGTGAACGACTCGGGCTGTCCGCGGGAACAACAGCCCGCCTAGCTCTGCGTCGACAGGGCCGGGATATCTGACGGGCTATCAGGAGAAGGCTCTATCTTAGAAACCCCCCCCCCCCCCCCCCCCATCCCCACTACTCCACCCACCAGCCCAGGAGAACAGGAGAACAGGCCCTGCCTTCCCCACAGGCAGGGCAGCTGGCTGGCCCTTTGTTCCCCAATGGCAGGCAGGCAGCTGTCTTCAAAGGTCAGCAAAATGCTAGAGGAACAAGGAGCTACAGAGGCCGGGACCGTGTGGCCTTAACGAGGGGAAACCAACACCTAGGTGGAGACCCCCACACACACACACACACACACACACACACACACACACACATAAAACACACACCTACCGAGCAAACATACACACACACACACACACACACACGCAGTGCTTGTCCACATAAACCCATAAAACACACACCTACCGAGCAAACATACACACGAGGCCTGGCATTATGAAAAGTGGCAGCGGGTTGAGCACCTGGCGCCTGCTGCCCTTTCCCTCTCCCACACACCCACCCACCCACCCGGAGCGCCTCCCATTCTTAGCCCAGCTCCTGCTCCTCTCGCTGGGCCCTGTATCGGATGTCGGCCCCTCCGGCCTCACACCGCGGTGGGTTAAGGGGGTCGTTTGAACCCCCCCACCACCCCTGTTGGTGGTAACAGAGATCGGGTAAATGTAAACCGTCTCAGAGCTGGTTGTCCATTGTGTGGCTCAGGCTCGCCGGCCCAAGGACATGGCCTGCGGTGGGGGAATCTTCAGACAGAGGCCTGTTTACACACACACACACACACACACACACACACACACACACACCCTGTTTAGATGTACACCACTAGCGAAGCGGACCACTGTTGGTGGTAGTGATGGCAGCTTTCATTCTTTAGATAGGCGACCCTCACTGTCAACTACCTCCGGACGGACGGACACGCACACGCACACCTTCCGCCTCCAGCCCACCCAGTCATCTCTGGGGGATCACTTCTGAAGCTTAGATTGTCTTTGACAACTGCTTTTCTCGTCAGGTCAGCTAGCTACATCTTCACGAGCTAAGCCAAGGAAAAGGGTGGGAGAGAGACTGAGGGGGAGAGAGACCGAGGGGGAGAGAGAAGGAAGATGTGGCCAGGGAGACAAAGGAGGAAAACAAGGACTGTTTGACCATTTTTGGCAGACCAGACACAACTCAATGAGAAAACCATGCTGCGGGTTACATAGTGTGTAATGCTCTGCTGCTTCACCCTGAACACAAGCCCTCCCATTGCCTCTTGCTCTCTTTTCGGCTCTCTCGCTCTATTCTTCTCTTTCGACAGCCTCCGAAAACAAAATAACAAAACGTACCTTCTGTTTGTCCAGAGGACCAAAATGACGTCCTGGCTGACTTTGCCAACAGATGTTTTGCCTCGACTGAAACGTAACAAACAAATAATATAAATATGGGACGCCATTTTGTACGATCAATAATTCAAAAGGTTAGTCAGTGACTTATAGACAACTTCAGTCTACCATGAGAATATCAGGAATTGAATCATACGATAAATTATTTTACAAACTCCCACAAAACTAACAGAAACATCTTCCTAACACGTTGTCCTCTCAGGCCATTGTTCATTTCTAACTCTCGTTCCAAAGGCACTCTGCTTTTCCGGAAGGGCCACAACCAAAGCACATCTGGATGCCGACGCTCTTCCCAAAAATCCAGCCATTTACTCAGTCGTTCTTTCCAAAAACCCCCTTGAACTGCCGGCTTCAGAGGGTGGTGAGTCACAGGCACGCATTGTTGCTCCTCTGTCATCCCGCCACACCCCCCCCCCCAAGCCCAGAATAGAGTGCTGCCGGAGTTAATAGGTGGGAATCAGCCCGGGTACAAAGAGACAGAGCCACTATTAGGGAGCCCATGGGCTGGGCAGACGGATACAAAGGGCAAGGACCCGGAGTCGGCTAGCGGGCTAACGCTCCATCGCTTTGAAGCATCACAACTGATTGGGAGGGGATGTAAGACCCACAGGCCATGCATGAATCCAGGGTCAACGTTAAGCTTCTACCCTGCGAAGACGCCTTGGTTGTGGACAGAGGATGGACGGGAGGGGGTGCTACTCCAGGTCCAAATCACCTCAGCAACACAAGCGTTCCCTCTTCACAGTGCTCTCCTGCGGTGCAGGTTGCTGAACTGCATTTAAAAACAGACAAAGACTCTCACTTTCTTCAGTCAATGCAAATAATGTCACACCCAGCCTTCAGTGTACACAGTCAGAATGAAAATGGCAGCCATATGGCAACCAGACAGTGGCATGGCGCTACGCTTCTCCGCAAATGACCTTTGAACTCCATGGTCAATGAAGGGGTCATTAACTTTACAGTGTGAAGGTCTGTGTCTGTAAACCTCCCGACTTGACCATGCTGTCAGTGCATCGTGAAATACCCTGTGGAACAAACTGCCCCGTTTTTAAAAGACGTTTTCAGCGTCTGACTGCAGCCTAAGCAGCAGGTTGAGTGTAAATGGATTAAGTTTAAGTACCCTAAACTCTGCAACTGAGCTCGTTCAAGGCACCTAGCAGGAGTAAACCTCTTAGACACCAAAGAAGATAACACGACGAAACAAAACGCCAGACGTTGCCTCGAGTAGTGACATAATGTCGCTTTCTTTCTTTGTTGCTCGCCTGCAGGCTCATATCAAAGCGGAGAGAGTGCCCAGTGGTCAAATTGGCTAACGTATCCAATCTGCACCCGGCTACGTCATCAAACAATGGGAACAGAATCGTGGATGATACTTTGGTAGCAAGCAGGTAGCTCGTTACAAAGTAGCGGGTCAACCGAGAGACCTTGAAAATTGAGACCATGCGTTGACAGTCAGTAAAAAAAACTGGATGGATCTCATGCAATCCATAAATTCATATATCTGTCACAAAGAACATCGGCCATTAGCAGCTGTAATAACAACCTCATCTCGCTGTAGGGTGTGGACTGAGGATGGCCATATGCCGTTGTGTTCAGTTGGATGCAATGGGAAATGTGAAAGAAACAAAACTGCCATCATATGACACTTAAGAAACAGAATGTAGGTCCGTAACGAAACACATTCTCTGGTGTTTTTTTTTTAAAGTGCTATCTGTCTGTGGCTCTTTTATGAAGAGGACCCTCGCCGCTTCACACCCTTTATATCGAGCTCAATGGCCGCATAAGAGCAGAGGGAAATCAATCCAACCGGTTCACCAAACACACCGTTATTTGTCGTCAAACTATTTAATATATAAATGAATAGTTTGTAAAGTTCATATGCTGCAATTATTTCAGAGATTATATTCATTTAGACAATATCTAATCTATTTTCACAGTTTCCCTTTCTCTCCATCGAGACAGCGTTACACATCTTATGTAGAACAACCTAGTTTTTGTATAGTCTATAGCTAAAGACATTTACACTGTGTTAGGTAATTGCTTATAACCTATCAATTGGGCTAAATTGTGACAATTTAGAGACAGCTACTTCATCAAAACGAGGGGAAAGAGAGCGAACTGGCAATTCCAATAGCACTTACAATCAATTGGGATTCACAACGCGGTTCCTCTGTTCTTGAGTGAAGCAACAGCCGCTCCGGTAAGAAAGAAAAATGTATGATAATAAAAAAAAATGCACTGTATAAAATATATCAAAAAAAACTAGTGGTCCTCATGTTTTTTCAACGAGCCGCCTCGCCTTTACACTGGATTCAGTTACCACAATATATTCCCATTCCCTTTCCCATTCTTCTCTCTCCGCCAGGATTCAGTTACGCGAGGTGAGGCACGCTATGCGTCTCCGTCGTTTCCTGTCCTGCCCAGAATTCAGCCTCGACTAATCAACATCGCGGTGTTTGAGCAGTGACCACTACCCAAGTGAGAGCACTGTACAACACCCTTTGCTGTAGGTGTACTGGCCCAAAACCGTTGGCAGACAAAAGGGACTCAGTACCAATTAGATAAGGAGATTATTGAGCATTAACCACCTGGGATATAGACAGTTTTTTTGTTAATTCTAAATTTTTGTCCAAATTACAATTGAAGTAAATTCTATAATCTTTTGTCTAATGCCATACATTTGTAACACATTTGCACAGTACAATTGAAATGCTTGCGAATACTCCAATCTATTAATCCCTTTAAAGTCTTTGTTGAGACCTCGTTGGAAGTATGGTTCATATTAGAACATGAATAAACATAGTATTTATTTAAAATTTTAAAAGAAAACTTAACAATTGAGAATATTTAATTTTTAAATTTCAGTCTTGAAGAATCCAAAATGTTCTATTATTAGTTTGATGTCAAACTAATTATCAGCGGCAAGCAGGAAGATAAACCAGGCCACACGAAGTAAGCCCACCATCTACTGGCCAAATAGTATAACTGCACTCTAACTGAAACAAGCATCACAAGCGGTTGTCAAGTGAAAAATACTCGTGTAAATCAGAGATTTTGGTGAGATTGTGTCTATGTCCTTCAAAGCTTGGACACCCCTTTCAGTCTTTGTTTTTACTCAACTCACACAAGACCACAGTAAGCTCCTGCAAATTCTGCAACACGTCCCAAAACGTTGCACCTACTAACCCCAATGTACATCCTGACATCAGATTAACTTGGATACAGTATATGATATAGTTTTTTTGTATTTAAGTGTAAGTAGTTGTCTATTTTCTATAACTTCCATTCCATAACTTATATGGTCTCTTTTGCCACCGACTAAGGTATAACCAGGACACTCACATACTTCTGAGTGTGACTATTATCCACCACAGGTATTTGGACTGTGCTGGAAAATATTGCATTTTTTTAAAATGATAAGACTGTAAAGATAAGCCAATGATGCCACTATAATGCTTAAACCAAGTGATACAGTACTGGGATAAGTTTGTAAGGTCTTCAATAATGTGTGATTTACATCCGTACAAATTTGAGATTTTAGAAGACGATGAAAAGTAAATTGTGAAGCATTTATTAACCTTCAATTGTGCCAAAGAATCAGTTTCAGTAAAACACACATCTACAAGTGACCCCAAAAAAAATACATGCAAGAGACACAGAATTGGACAATGGACTGTCCTCTGAGGTGACCCTGAATACATCCCAATGTATTTACCACTCAACTCTGTGAAGATCAGAACATCCAGAGGGTGAGAAATACAAAAACCTGTTAGTCGGCGCTCCTAATCTGATAATTCTGAGTAAACAATGTTTTTTTTTTCTCACAGGATGTTTCAGTATAAGTATCAACACCCCTTCTCTCTCTCTCTCTCTCTCTCTCTCGCTCTCTTTCTCTGCAGTTTGAGATGTGAATTAACAAAAGCCACGATGTGGTAGCTGAGGTCGAAAACAACAGTGAGTGAGAAACAATAGCTTTAATATGAGGGAGTACTTGTGTGTCACAATGTGGAAAAAAATGTCCACGCTAGTGTATTAAAGAAAGAATGTTTGTTTTTTTGACAGGCTCCAAACAGAAGACTTTAATGCTTGGATATACCAGTAATAGTGCACTGTGAAAATAGGAAGAGAATCACTTGCAAAGAAGGACCCGTGGAAAAACCTCGAGATGATCTTTGGCTGGATCCACGTGGTCCTGATCTTCTGCTGGTCCAGTGCAAGCTCCCAAAAAGATGACAACGGTACGTTATTTGACGGACTTTTTATCGCCATCGCGACACAATCTGAGTAATATGGAGGTGCTTTGCTGGATCTAGAAGAAAACTCTTGAAATGTATGAAAACGTGCGTTTGAGTAATTGAAACAAACACCTTTCTTTGTATACTTCAAACGTCCTTAATTCTTTGTGACTTATATTTGCATATTTAATGCAAAACAATTGCTCAAATTTGTACAGATTTATTGTTGCTAGTGTTACCTCAGCAGGAACCTGTTATATTGGTTGCTATTTACTTCTGCAGAAACAATGGTAATAAGCAATGCCCAATTCCTCTGAAGCATGTGTCTACAAAGTCCACAATACTTGGTATTTTGTGTATATCTCTATCTATCTATCTATAACATTTAATAGATTATAATGAAATTTGAAAGATAGATTATGAAAATGTGTCATACACCACAATGTAAAAATTTGCATGGTGGCAGAAGTGACTCACGTTTTCTCCTACACACATAACCATATTTTTGCAATTTGTAGGAAATATAAACGCAGTTACATTTGTATGAAAACCTGGTACTGTGGAAACATTAACAAAGTAAACGTGCGTGGGTTGAAATGACATTGAAATCGTTTGCATGATCTGAACACCACGCAGTGGAATACAAAACAGACGTGCTCTTCTCAGGATTTCACGAGATAACATTTCCTGCGCCGTGATGTGTGGTTAGTGTGACATATCAAACACACCGGAGCACTGGTTTGCTTGTAAAAAGAAAAAAGATGTGCACGGAAGCTTTGGACTCATGCTTCAAATATAACCTCAAAGCATGACTTGAAAAGATTGCCTCTCTTTTTGTGTTGTGTACTCTACTACTACTACTACTTGAGTCGTTTTTGGTTACCATCCACGTTTTTGGTTACCATCCATGCTCTTCAACCACCATTTAAAAAAAACTAAACAATTTAAACTGTTCATTACACTTAGATTTTTGTATTAAATACACTTCAAACCATGCAGAGACACTATCATCTGCTATTACAATTGCTTGTCTACTCACACACATTCAATATAGCTAGAAAGACAAAACCGCTCTAACCCGACAAAATTATTATTATTTTTTTTTATCGCTCATCTAGAATACTGACACTGCTGACCTTCTCTTTCCCCCAGAAGAATTCCAGATCGTCTGTGTGCCCGAGAACACCACGGTGCACGTGCCCTGTCCTCCCTCGGCCAGGTCCACCAAGGAGTTTATCTTCTACCTCTATAAGTGGCACGTGAAGGTCCAACAACTCAAGCTCAACGCCACAGAGAAGCAGGGAGTTCTTACGCTGGACGGCGGTCTACAGGTGCGTTTCAACGAACACAACGTGAGTTTTGTGTTCGCGGCACAAAAGAAGACGTTCGGAGCGTACGCCTGTGTGGCCGAGCAGGTTTACCCTCCTCCTGCACACAAGACCTCCAGAAAGCTCCTGGTACTTCTCAATGGTATGTTCCCCTGTCCGGGAGGGATAAAACACACACACACACATTCAAATTAGAACGGCCATGCCCGGGTTAAGTATGATATATTAAAGGACACATGTTCTGATGATTTAGCTTTTTCGTCGTCCAATTGTTTTTTCAGGGCAGCACTGTTCATTGACCTCTGCTGGCTCTAACGAGGTCACTGAGGAAAAGGTTTGTGACGAGACGACCTTTGATGTCCAGCTCTGGGCACTGGGTCTGGGCGTGACCACTACCCTGGGCCTGGTTTCTACCATAGTTGCCGTGGTTTTCAGGGTAAGCAGCAGAAACACACACACACACACGCACGCACGCACGCACGCACGCACGCACACACACACACACACACACACACACAACACGTCGCGCATCACGCGACAAATGTTTAGTTTCCGTTCTGTCCCCCTCCAGTTCAAGCTGAAGAGAGCCGAGTCGTCCCACAATGACTACATCAACACCAATCCGAAGGCCCGCGGGCCCCAGGGGAGGAACCGCGGGCCCCAGGGGAGGAACCGCGGCGGCGTCCAGCACCCTGCGCCCAAACACTTCTGACCACCCCCCCGTCTCCTCCGTCCCGGAAGACAGCCCCCGTCTGAACTCTCAGGACACGGCGCCTGGAAACGTTCCGACAGATAAGAAGGATGGATAAATTGAACTACGGCACTTAAGTAACTAAAACAAAACCAACAAAAAAAGATCTTGTGAGCAATATATGGATTACAGGAGTGCAGTTGATTTGGGTTCGACGAAGAGATGACTGTCTGACAAAAAACTGCTACTTGCTCCCGTGCATTAGATAGAAGGAGAACACAGTTGCTTCCATCCTAGCCATAGGGCTATCCTGATTCATACAGAATGGCCTCAGAAGTATGTCTACATAAGAGCAGCCCAGTGCACGTCGCACTCAATCTGGTACACGACACAATCCACCAAACTAATTTGGTTATCTATCTTGTCATTTACTGACAAAACAAAGAAACATTGCATTGGTAAAGGGACAGAACCCCAGAACCTCTTAACAAAGGAGATAATAGTCAAATGTTATTTTTTCTTTACTTGTATGTGTTGTAATTGTTGTTCCACCCCATATTATAAAGCGAAATGTACATCCATGACTACATTAATTTGTTATTAAACAAAAAATAAATAAATAAAAGAGAAAAGATTCTTTACATCGTTTACGTAAACTGTACACAAACAGCCACTCAGGCAGGGGACACCCCCGCGTGGTGCAGTTGCTAAAGGAGACCCCTGTGTCTATGTGGTGTGACAGCGGGCCACGAGTCAACTCTGATCGAAGACCTCTTTCAACTGTGTCGTCTCCCACAGACCGCGAGTCAATCTCTGCAGCTATGGAGGGGTTCATTCAGCGCGTCACTTAACACAGACACATGGTTCAATGGGACTTTACCACAACCGCTGAACAAATTAGCATATAAAGTAAGTGTGTGTGTGTGTGTGTGTGTGTAAAAAAATAGGATCGTCATAAAAGGTAATTGAAGGTAATCATTTCAAATGGCATCTGCAAACTGCGTTATCTTTCTACGTTTTTTTTTTTTTTTGGGGTGAGGTTATTGCAGTCGCAGGTTTTGGCACCGAATAGGCTGAGCACAACGCTCCATTGCGGTCGATTAGATCCAGACAGAGAAACGAGACATCAGCAAAACACACCTGCACCGTTTCCTGTGGATTGCACCTTAAGACTTTGTTGTAACGTTGTGACGTCTGTGTGCAGGAAAGGGACTGTACCCTCATCTTGCTCACCTAGCAGTTTCTACTGTGCCGCAAAGTTTGTCACAGCCGCTCCTGCGTGCAAAACACTAGCACGAGGTCACAATCTCTGAATAGCAAAACAGAATACATTTACAAAGTAAGTACCTTTTCAAATGTGTGTTCAAATATGTTAAAAAAAATGCATAGGTATTAAAAAAATAACAGTGTGCACAATTGCTGAAGGAAAAAAATATAAATCAGGAATATCAATTAAATGATCTTTTTATTGTGTCGACAAACATCCTTTTTTACAGGCCTTGTATAAAAAAAAACACACAGGTCTGTTAGAGAAAAACAATGTTGGTCTCCCTGCTGGGGAGGCCACAGCAAACCAGTGTAACTGTGAGCATACAGTATACAGCCATAATAACCCACAGAGACATACTAGTTCTCAGACAGTCTTATATGGAGACGGTGACCAAGAAATTCACAAGGACATTGGCTAACACACCTCCTGAACATGCCCTCGCTTCTAAGGCCTTGAGAGACATCCGTGGGTGTCCGAGGCGACCGGCGATACCTAGAGGTCACATGGTGTTGCTCCACAACAGATACCGCTTACAGCAGGGGATCCGCGTAGGCTGGGTGTGGCCCTAACCGTTGTGGTTATAGCTGAGCTGTGTGTGTGTGTGTGGCCAGGGATGCAACTCCCTCCGACATCCCCCCACTACACACACAAACGTAGGGTGGCCTACTGGAGTCAAATGAACGCCGCAAATCCCTGCAAATGAATTGACCCTTGCCCCCACCCATCCACCCACCCACTCCTTCTTTGACCGTCACGTCACTCTGCCTTTGGTTCTGGATTTTCGGAGCTTGGGAGTTCTGGAAAGATCCGGGCCCTGAGGAGGTCGCATCGCTCCGCCTCGGACAGAGACTCCAGCTCATCCGGTGCCACCTGGGTGATTGTGGGGATTTCCGTGAGGAAAGGAGAGGGTTATTCACGTTTGTGCTATTTCAGTCAGACCAACCAGGTAAACAAAGGCTAAACAAGACACAGGGAGAGATGGGATTTTTCATAAGAACAGGAATGAAAATACTCACCACGACAGGGTGGTATCCAAGCATCTTCAGGTGTCGAATCTTGACGGGCAGGTTACCACGGGGATGGGACGTACCATAACAGAAAGAGGACGGGGGTGGGCAGATCACTGCAATTCTGGACAACAAAAAAAGAAAAAAAAAAGTTGAAATGACACTTAATAAAGGGTCAAAGTGTGAACCAGGGGGTTCCGGTTGAGAACTCGCCTTTGATTGTGCTCGGTTTCAGCGGGCTGCCCATGCGCAGGAACGCTCACCACACCATCTGAAACACACAGTCCACACACCGAGTAGAAAAAAAAATTCCTTTCCAATTCAAACACATTCCCCCCTCTTCATAAAAACACAAATGAATGAGTGAAATATGCTGTTTTACCTATGAGGTACAGGTTCTCCACCACCACGCCTCTCTCTAGGGTCCCCTGAAGCCCACCGTCAAAAAGGCTTTCCAGGGCACTGGCGAGCGCCGGGTTGGCCGCCCTTTCGCTGGCGCTGAAGGTGCCCAGGGCAGAGGCGGGGACGGACAGGGGCGTGGGGAGCGGGGGCCGGTCCAAACGAAGGCACGCGTCCACCGTCCGCAGTCTCCTCTCCACGCCTTGGACAGATTTGCCGTCTGCAAACAGAAGGGGTCAGGGGTCATCATGGAATGGTAGGAGTCACCTGAATCTCCAAACAAGGCACTTGCAACTCTCTGTCGCTCTGATCTAACATGTCATACAGAACTTATATTAGAGTATTATCTTTGATTTGGTTGCAGTCCCCATATCCTTACAGTGCTGTAATGATACTCAAATCATTGCCACTGGCCACAACAAAGTGGTCGATTATATAAAATACAAAGTGCGAAATGTTTACGTGGAAAGAGGCACTTCACTTTCACGATGGCAATCTTTCAAGAAAGGTACAAAATGCAAAATTGAGAACACTTTTGTTTACACTCAAGTGGATCAAGTTGTGCGCTTATCAACAAAGGAGTGTGTGTATATATACTGTATATATATATATATATATATATATTTGTTTGTGTGTGTATATTTGTGTGTATTTATTTTTATGAATATATGTGTGTAAATGTGTGAATGTATATGTCTGTGTGTGTGTATGTGTGTATACGTGTATGTGCGTGTATATGTGCGCGTGTATATGTGTGTGTGTGTGTGTGTGTGTGTGTGTGTGTGTGTGTTTGTGTGTGTCTCTCGTCAGACCTGTGGTGCTGAGCTCCTCCATGCTCTGGCTGGCCAGCAGGTGCTCCAGGGGCCCGGCAGGGAAGTGCCCCAGCAGACAGAGGCTGTGGACGGCCTTCAGGACCTCCGGGGGGGGCATCCTGGTCAGGTAGGACTGCAGCGCCCGCGTCACGCTGTCCAGGAACCTACAGCGGACCGGCACAAACGAGAGAGTTAACGGGCGTGGTGGGAGAGAGCTTAACAATGCAGTGATAAAGAAAGGAGAAAGAAGGACTGAGGTTACGAAAGGGTAAAACGGAGAGAGGAAGAGAGGAGAACAGGCACAGAATGAAAAAAGAAAAGCCAGGTAGAGATCCAGAAGGACAGAGAACAAGAAGGAAAAATACAAAAGAGTGAGAAGAATAAAGAAAGAGAGAGCGAGAGAGAAAGAGAGGGCGGGGGAAAACCGCTCGTACTCTTGTCTCTGCTCCTGCAGGTCGAAGTTGAGGGAGGAGTAGGACTTTAGGACGCTGAGGACGTCTTTGAGGGTGAGGGCGTCCGGGTTGTCGATCACCCTGTGGGAGAAGGCCTCCATCAGGGCCGCGGGGCGGTAGGCCAGGTCCTCGAACGCCGACAGGAACAGAATGACCTGCGACCAACCAGAGAAGCCACAAAAGATACACTCAATTGCACGTTTTTTTCTCTCCACGATTTAGCTTATTTTTTTGGGAGTTAAATCTCCAGATTTTTCAAGCTTCTTCGAGTTTTTTTTCCATTGGCAATCTCCCTGGCGAGCTTCATATTCATACCTTCAGCTATGGTATATTTACACACAGAGTTTAAACAGAAAAACCCGGCATTCAGTCGGTCGCCTTTGTCGTAGGGATGTGTGAGTGTGTGTGTGAGTGTGGTGAGTGTGAGTGTGAGTGTGGTGAGTGCGAGCCAGCGTTAGCCGTACCTGCTTGTTGCTCCAGATGTCCATGGTGGAGGCCACGTGCTCGGACACGGCGTCGAGCAGGCCCAGGTGTCTGTAGTGCAGCTCCTTGCCGGACCTCAGCACCACCAGCAGCCTGTTGAAGGGCACGTTGTGGACGTTCTCTGCCAGGAGGGGGCGCCGGAGAGACAGAGGGAGAGCGAAGGGAGAGGAAGGGATGTGGGGAGGGGGGGAGGAGGAGGAAGAAGAGCGGGGGACGGGGGGGAGGGGGGGGGGGGGGGGGTGACGAAAGACAGGAAGCGGAGATGAGAGGGGAAGGAGGAGAGGAAACGGCACAAAAACAAAACGAGAGATGAAGAGAAGGGCGATGAGAGAAGAGGGAACAGTGAAAAACCGGTAAAAACAAATTAATGTAAAACAACAGAAACGTAACGTCACGTCAAATCGCAAAAATGGACGGTCTCCCGTCGGCACCTTTCAGGCTGTCCAACTCTCACCTGCGACTCGGGCACTGCAGATGTCCAGCAGGGCTTTGGAGTGGAAGTTCATGGTGGCCATGGTGGAGATCATGTACTGGGAGTTCGGCAGGCTGAACTGGTCCGTCATGGACAGCGCCTTCATCTGGACGGGAGGAGGAGTGCAGGTTATAACGCTGCCTACGGGGGGGGTTATGGGGTCTAATCCATTAGACCAAAAGGCTCTTACTCTGTGAGTTAAAGGTGCCAAAGCTAATACTAGCCTTTCGATTTACTAGCATTGTGCATTTGTAGATTTGAGATTTTTTTTATTCACCGGCATATTAAAAATAAAGATGCCTCCCAAAATCCCTAATAAAAAAAGCGTGACTGAAAACGACCCACCTCTAGTTTTTTCTTCAGGTCTGGAGGTGCGTCCCGGCCTATGAGACGCATCATGGTCTGCACCGTCATCACTTTCTTGATGCCTGGCAGCCGAGAAGCCACCAATAACCTTAGACACGAGAAGACCAGCTCAGTCGGCTGCCAAGGACAACGCCGACTCGCGGACAAAACGCGTCGCCGCAACATAACCAGTCCTCACACACAATCAAAAGCACAAGAACTATTTAATGGTTGGCATACTATGATGCACCAAAGTAACAACCTTTAACAAGTGAAGGTCCTTACCTAATCCCATCCTTGAGTGCGTCCACATTGGCATTCCTCTCCATGTGTTCCAGGCAAGACGCCAGTATAGACAATGACTTCTCATCAAACTCATTGAGCCTCTCCTGCAGGGACAAGAAGACCAGACCTGTCAATCACACCGCTCCCCCCGCCGAACGAGTCCGGAGTGCCCCACCGGCCTATGAGCTGACGGACGGCTTTACCTGGCAGACGCGGAGGAGGGTCTGCACCACGCGGCTGCGCTGCCCCACCCCCAGCTTGACGGTGGCCAGCAGGCAGTACGCCAGGTCGCCCGTGCGCATCAGCCCGGCGTCGTGCATGACCCTCTGGAGCAGCCCCTCGAAGCCGGCGTGCTCGAACATCAACGGCAGCTCGTAGCGCCGCTGGTCCTCCGTCATCTTCTTGGTGATCTCCCAGATGCGCGTCAGGCAGTTGCTGACGCGCCGCTGGGTGGGCTCGTAGCGGGCGACCAGGTCCAGGACGTCGGTGGGGGAGCCGCACTCCTGGAGACGGTTGTAGAAGGGGACCCTCTTGGCATGCAAGGCGTGGTCCTGCGGCCGCAGCGAGGGAGGGGCCGCGTGTTTGGGAAACGCTGAGCGCGGCGGTCGCGCTAAGAGCAGGTCTTCTGTCACCTCCGGGTCCTGGCTCGAGTAGAACCTGACGGAAGCCAGAGGGAGTCCTGCCAAAGGGCTTGACCTTTGACCCGTTTTCCAAACATGCGACAGTCTCGTTTCAGGTGGACTTCCCCGGGCTAAAGGGCTCAAAGGCCACGGTGACCGGCGGCTGCAGAGACGCAGAGCCCATCTGAGGACTTCCTCTCCTGTGACACGGACAGACATCCTGTCCTAATTCACAGGCATGGGACGGGCTACTTTTAAATGTTGCAATCCTAAAAAACGAAATGATAAGAGTCACATTGAAATGTGCAACCAAGGTATTCTTTCGTTACTATCATCTTGCATACCGGATATGTTAGCAGGTAATCCGATATTGAACACACTTAAGTTAACAATGATACATGTCCTGTATGGTATACAGATGTAATGTTATTCTAGCTAACAGATCAAAGTTGTAATGAGAGGGAGGGTAATGTATTTTTTATGTTGGTCGAAATATTCTGGATACAGCATAAAACCATAAAACAAATACAAAGCTATTTCTATTTCTAGGGAGTCACGTTACAGAGTTAATATTTCACAGTCATACAAGGTCAGAGAAACATAACATTTCTTGGTCCCGAGCTAACCAGCTAGCTATAAAACTAGCTTGTGCATGAACAGTTAGAAATGCTTACACTTGCACAATTTGCATGACACAATGTTGCTAGCAAAATAAATACAGAAATAAAGCTCACGTGATGGTCCATATATGTCTGGAAACCATGAAAGAGATAAAAACTATATAAAAACTTACCCTTACAGCCCTGTGGCATGCCAGGTGCTTCTCATGTCAGTGTGTGCACTTTAAACGAGTCCTCCTCTCGATTCGCTACATCACATCCTTTCGAAATCGGATATATTGCCTGATGATTTTATTCAAATATTAAATTATAAGTTTAATTAAATGTGTGATTGTAGAATAAATGATTAATTATGGCTTTTGATATTGTTTTACAATATGCATCACAGCACAATTATTTCTACATATTCTGCAGATTTTCCTTTCGGACTTAATTTGAGAAACACCTATGGTTTCCTAGCAACTGACGCCACGATAAGAAATGGCTAAATTTGTGCTTGCTGGTATTACATTTTCTTATACCTGTTATTCTTAAAAGTGTGTTTAAAAAGCCACTCATATGGTAACCTTATTTTCTATTCATATTCTCTATAGGTAAGGCAGACTGTCCTTACTTTGCCAAAGCAGAACTACTTGCAGACCGGCTGGTAAGAAATCTGCCTGACTTCAGCATTCACAAGATATCCATACACCCTGAAGAGTGGGAGGTACGTTAAAGACTTTGCAGCAAGGGGCAACCCATAAAAAGTATAGTGTTAGATTGAACAATAAGGGGATGCTAAGATAATAGTACACATAGTCTCTGTGTACACATTATAAAATTAATCTCTCTATCTCGCACCTTCTTCTTTCCCCATACTAGGAATGGTTGGACAGCACCTGCAATGCAAATGGATGGACCCACGAAAAGTCTCCCCTCATATGGAGGGAGCTGGTCGACCGTGGGGGTAAAGGGATGATTTTGGGCGGGTTCAGTGACTTCCTTGAGCATGTACAGGTAAATAATCCTACATGGATCTCTGAATTATAATGACATAAGCATGGCTGTGTGCTATCATTTATGAGGACATTAGTCTGAAGACTTTACAATCAGAAACAATAGAACTTGCTGCCTGACTTCCAGGGTTACTATGGGATTGTGTCAGACATGTCCACAGAGCTTATGTTGAAAATCGCCCATGAGAACCTGCAGACCAGGAAGATCATCTCAGAGGAGGAAAATTATAGGCTGAGCACCATCAAGCCACTGCACATCTGGATAAGTGGGTAAGTTTGATGGCTTCTAGCATGAAAAGATGTGGTTTATATATAATTATTTTTGTTAGCCAAACATCTACGGTGGAGTCACATTGAGACACACACTGCTTGAGGGATATACAGTATCTCGGCGTTAATAATTATAATAATTCATTGTATTTAGTTTTTACTGCTTTTTTCTCAAGACTCAAAGCACTTTACACAAATCGATTGCCAATTAAGTACACAGAACGAACAACGAACAAACCGACAGCTATCAAACACAACACTCAGTATGAGTGATACCACGGCAGCCAATTTGCACCACACTTGCTCACCCAACATCTTGCAACAGACTTGCTCACACACATAGGACACACAGACCGACTCCAGTTGAATTGGCAGTGACTGGTCAGGGCACTGGTAGGAGTATGGAGCATGTTTTTTGAATGTGGGCGGAAACCAGAGTACCCAGGGGAAACAGACACAAACACGGGCCCCTTGGGTCAGGTGGGGTTTGAACCAAGGACCTTCATGCTGCCACGGTGGGCACTCAGGCATCAGGACTGACACGACGTGGGTCTAGAAAGCGGTGAGCTGTGCTGGGCGGGACGTGACGCTCAATCTCTTTGACCGACTTCCCTTCTCTTTCGTTCGAACCGTCCGCAGCGCTCTCCACCGAACGTGCTACCACCTGATCCCGATGCTGTTCACCGTTGGCGTGTTTGCCCACCTGCCCACGGTCAGCCTCCACCTGCTGGACCTGGAGGGCAGCGAGGAGGAGCTGGTCGGGCTGCAGATGGAGACAGAGGACCTGGCCTTGCCACAGATCCACAAGGCGCAGAGCGGGGGGGGGGGGGCGTCAATGACTTCCTAGTCCGTTTCGAGCAAAAGCCAAGGAGCGCATTTGTGACAGTGCTTGTTACATTTTTGAAGCCTTATTCAATTCCTTAAATCTGAATAACTGATACATACATATACACGTGTTAGGAATTATTCAGATTGCTTTCAATGTTTCACATACTGTATATATAAGTAATATCAGCCAACTCGTGGGACTTATATAGAATTTGAGATATTCAGGCTGGTTTTGGATCAGTTGCCATTACTGAATGACTCTTTGACAGGTGATAGTGCACCACGACCTTGACCAGGCTTTTGAGGAGGCCCAGTTCATCATCCTACTGGACGACAGCTGGCCGGACGACGAGCTGCACAGCTTGAACGCCGAGGAGGAGGAGGAGGAGGAGGAGGACAAGGAGAGGCAGAGGGCATCCCGGCTGAAGATGGTTGCGGAACGGTACCACGACTACGGGCGGCTGATCGACGCGGGGGCCCGCAAGGACGTGGTGGTGATCGTCGCCGGGGACGCGTTCGTCAACCTGAAGTGCCGCCTACTGCTGGAGAGCGCTCCCTCCATCCCCAGCCGCCAGTTCGTTGCCTTGGCAACGCAGCTGGAGTACGAGGCCAGGGCCCATGTGGCGCGGAAGCTGAGCGTGACGACAGCAGGTAGAAAAAGAAAACGACCATCTTGGATAAATATCTAAAATAGGTTTAAAAAAAAAAAATTTACTAACATAACAGTTTGTGTCAATTGCCTTTCATTCGTTTCTCTAGACATTACGGAGGTCATTTTGTGGGGAAACGTGAGCGGTTGTCACCATGTTGACCTGCAGAGGGCTAAAGTGTTCCAGTATAAGGGCGCAGTCTGGGGGCCAAAAGACTTTTCACAGCCAGTCCTACCGTTGATATACGAAAAGTAGGCCACTTAACTCCAATGACTCGTATGTTGTAAAGAGAACAAAACAAATATTATCGTTGTCAAATTATAATCAGATTTGACTGTCAACAGTTCATCCATTCTGTGGTACTTGCATTGCTTAGTAAGTCACTGTCATGATGACTTATTCTAAGGAAATGGCTGGAGACAGACTTTCTAGACTTGGTCAAATCACAACGTACAAGTGTATCCCACAAGACTCAAAGGGGTGCCTCCATTTCTGCCACAAACGGGATCATCACAATTCTAAAGGCTTGGAACGGACACGTCCCGCCAGGCCAGGTCCTTTCCCTTGGCGTACTAAGCACAGGTAAACAACGCTGCCATTTTCTGGAAGAGGGAGATGCATTATATTTGTGAAAACTGTGATTTTTTTTACAAAGTGTTTACATTTGATTATCGTAATTATGTTGGGGTAACGAAAGCCTTCTATAAACACTTGATGACTGCTTGTTGATAGATTCACTTGAGCACTACTTGCAGGTCAGTTTAACCTCCCAGCTGGGATAGTGTTCTCAATGCCTGTGAGCTTCAATGGTGGTGAATGGTCTGTGTGGACTGATGTGACCATTGGAGAGGAGCTGAGGGTCAAGCTGCAGATGGCTACAGTCCAACTTCAAGAGGTGAGTGACAACTGGACCCCATTATATCGTAAAAAAAAAATAAGAATGCAAAACAAGCGAGTGCGATACCAAGTATTATTTTTTTAACAAATCCTTGTTTTTTTTGTTTTTTTTACAGGAGAATGAAATGGCATCAACTGCCATCCTTAATATATCACAAATGCACAAAAACGTTGCATGAACTTTGTTGTTTTAATATTAAAGAGGAAAGTTGTACAATACAGAATAGTCTTCTCTTGTCTCCTGAAGAAGGGGGGGCGGTGCATGACATGGGTTAGAGGGTGAGTAGGGTTGCGTTGGGACAGAAATAAATTACAATCTTTGATGCAATGTCTTTGTTTTCAGTTTGTTCTTTATTCTCTTTGCACAAGATGAATTTACTGTCCGTTTCTTTTGTAACTAGTTAAAAATTACATTAAATCTATTCTGCATTTTGGTAACTTCTCTGGTCCTTTATAATACAAGTAAAAGATCAAACTGAGTCATTTGTGGAAAAAAAAGAAATTAGAAAATAGATTTCTTTTTTTAAAATAGTACAGTTTTTGTTAAGTGCCTTTATAGTTCAATAAGCGTATAAGCATAAACAAACATACGATACTACAATACACAAACTAGTTGTCTTTGTTAATATTCTTATCTTTGATTTTATGACTTGACTCTTAGTTACATTTGGATAATAGGAGGAAACTGTAAGAAAATAAAATGCAAAATTGATTTTTTTTTTCTTTTTTCTTTTTAGAACACACTTGCAGTAACCAATGAATTCTGATTTATGAGCACATGGCTTACAAAGTGTAAGAGGGTTGGGGGTCCTTCATATGTTGAAGACAAGGACAACTTTACGCCTCATTGAAACATGCAGAATGTGCAAGCATTTTCTTTCGGCTATACAAGTCGTCAACCAAGAAAATAGGGTTGGCATGTTACGGATACTGTGCACCGTTACCACGTAGGACGAGGATCTCAATATTCTGCCATATATATATTATAATTGTACAACCCAGCCCCAGATTATGTAGAATGCTACACAATGCAACAAGACCAGCATGTGGTTTTATTTTGGGGGCGTTCAACTCCGTAAATCCAATCAATAATAGGCTTATTAGCTACATTCTGAAATATCTAGTTGATACAGGCCACCCATCTTGGTTTTCAATTAAGAATTGAATCAAGGTTAAATGACAATGGCTGATTTTCTTGATTTTCATCAGTATGGATGAAGTAGTACACTGTGTGGGCTTGAGATACATCTCTATAGATGCTAATTCCTCGAGACAGGAATTTCTATACTGTATAGTGTTGACCTTTATAAAAAAAAAGTAAAGTCCAGGTTTTTAGGTTACACAGACTGTTATCTCCCAAGAATTCTCTTGCAACCCTGCACGGTGCAGGGCTTCTTGCAACTCATTTCAGAACTCTCCTACAGCTGAAGAGTTTAAATAAAGCCCCAGACGCAAGAACCCAAGTAAATGTGATTTTTGAACGACAACGTACGCAAGCCTCAAAGATCGAAACAATTTCGGCCTCACACAAAGAGGCAGAAGGGACGTGTGGATCGAAAATAAAAAAAACAACAATGACTCATGACGCCAAACTCCCCATTTTGAAGAATGACAAGCCATCTACAACGCTTCCCTTCAGATGTGAGAAGAAAAAAACTATCAATACCACTTCAATAGTTTTGGGACCCGGTGGCATGTATGAGCTTCAACGAGGCGCCCAATGATCACTGTAAAGATGACGGCATGTGCACGTGAATCTACCGCTCCATCTTCTATCGTGTGTCCATAAACGCATCCTACACAACCAACCCGGGAACTCACCACAAACATAAAAACAGCTGTAACTCCACGACATCCTCTCGTAACAGTCCATCGATGGACCGTTAAATAAAATAATTTATTAGCTATTTGTGTTATATATTATTCACTATCGACAAATCCATTTTTTTTTCTTCTTTTCAGTCCACTAAACCCTCCGTGAAAACAAATCTGCGGAGGACGGCCTTTTATGTTTTCTTTTTTCTTTTATTTTTTTACTGGCCCCTGCGACACATAATGTTAGGGGGGCGCGCTCAACACCCAACACGACCTTACGAAATGTTTCCACTGATCGTCATGTAAGTGCATCGGAATTTGAACCACGGTTTATGCTGCCTCTATCAACAGCATAAGGTATCCTTCAGTTACCGCAAAGCCAACCAAACAAAAGGGACACAAGAGCGACGTCTTCCTGGTCGCCGACACCCCCCCCCCAGCCCCGCGAGGCTCGTGACCCGCTGCCAGGAGGAGAACACTGACGGGTCTTTGTCGGGCGCCAACCCACCCGGTGCAAAAGCGCCGCTGTTAACAAGAGTCGAACGCAGACTCATCGAGACCCCATTACAGCCACAATCTCAAACCGACTGGACCTCGGGAGATTTTTTTTCGACAGGCGTACAGAGAAAGCGGTGTCACGTGGTTCTACACAAGGACAAATTAAAAACAGAGAACGGTCGGGCGGGGGGGGGGGGGGGAGACAGGACGGGAAGGGGGGGGCCAAGGTTAAGGGGAGGGACGGGCCTGTGGGGAAGCTAGGAATCCAGTGGTTGCTGGGGAGACGGGGGCGTGTCCGAGGGCGGGGCCTGTCCGTCGGGGCTCGGCCGCTCATCCATCTGCTCCAGTTCGCTTTGGTCCAGCAGCTCAAAGTCCTCCTCCTCTTCCTCCTCCTCCGTCTGCACCGGCGTGTCGTCGGGGCCCGTTCCCAGGGCTACGTCCAAAGGTTGAGGGTCGGCGGCCGGGGTGCTTTCCAGGGCGCTGGGCGGGCTCTCGGTGGGGAGGAACGGGGCCAGGGCGGGGTCCTCGCCTGCCTGGGTGGAGCGCAGCAGGGCCGACAGAGTGTTCTGCACCACGGTGGAGATGGCCGTGCTCACAATCTCCTCGCTCAGCGCCTCCAGGGAGCGCCGGGGGCCCAGTGCGAGCGCAGAGGCCTCCTCTTCCTCCTCCTCCTCCATCGGCTCCTCCTCCTCCTCCTCCCCGGCCAGCCCCTCCGCCGCCGCCGCCCCCAGTAGAGCCGCCGCTGTGGCCGCCGCGGCCGCCGCCTGCTCCCCCACGTGTCCGTTGAAGTGCGTGTTGACAAAGTGGAGCGGCGAGGCCAGGTGCTGCAGGAGGAGGCTGGCGGGGCTCAGCAGGGGGTGCTCCCCCTCGCCGGGGGCCTCCCCCTGGGGGGACGCGTCGCTCCGCGGGGGGGAACGGAGGAGGCTCTGCTCCAGGGAAGGGAACTCCTCCACGGAGGGGAACTCGGGGAGGTCCCTGAGGAAGGCCTCCTCTGGGTCGCTGTGAACGCTCTGCTGGTCCAGGTCTGAGAGGAAAAACAAAAGGGAGACAGACGGAAAGAGGTTTCATCAACACCGTGTTGCAGTGAAGCAGCAGAATCTAGGCCTTCATTACAAAAACAAGAGCATTTTATAAGGGTTGAAATTTGCTGAGAGAGGGAGAGTTAGGGTAGGGGGAAGATTCATAACCACTGTTTTTGAACCGGACATGTACCTTCAGACACATCAGTCAGCTGTGGGGTGGTGGCCCGGGACACGGAGAAGCCCCCGCTCTCCAAGATGGACGCCTCCTCGTCAGACAGCTCGGAGTCGGTGATGGCCATTGCCAGCGCCGTGGTCTTTGCGTCCACCTGACCCGCACCCCACCCCCAAGACAGCCCGTGAATCATGGCAGCAAATATCAAGACGAGCAGAAAATGAGTGCACCAAACCTTACGCCGCCCAGCAGAGCGGTTCCCAATCCAGTCCTCAAGTACCCCCAGCCATTCAAGATATTGTATTTTCCCAGTTTCTAGCACACCTGGTGTAATTAGTCATATAAAGCAAGGCCTTGACTAATTGCACCAGGTGTGCTGGCACTAGGGAAGATCCAATTCCTGGCATGGCAGGGGGAACTTGAGGACTGGATTGGGCACTGCTGGCCTAGCATACGCCGTTAGCTTCCGGGTTCTCCCCGCAGCCTTTTGCTTCAAGAGAGCTAAACCCGACACAAATTAATTGGATCATGGAACCCCTTGTGAACCCATTTGTCGTCTCACAGCTATTCGTCAATAAGCAGGCGGACACATTCCTCTGGCAGTTTGAAATCGGCCGTATTGTTGTAATGAAGTTACCGTGCACTTATTGATTGAAAGTGGTTGCTTACATGATAATCCCTTACATAATGCACAGTAAAGTATCTCAAGTATTTCGGGGTCTTGTTCTCGAGTCAGGGGAAAATGGAACGAGAGATGGGATGGAGAATTGGAGCAGCGGGTGCGGTGTTGCAGTCGTTTTATCGCACCGTTGTGACGAAGAGAGAGCTGAGCCAGAAGGCAAAGTTCTCAATCTACTGGTCTATCTTCGTTCCTACTCTCACCTATGGTCATGAAGGGTGGGTCATGACCGAAAGAATGAGATCGCGGATACAAGCGGCTGAAATGAGTTTCCTCCGGAGGGTGGCTGGCATCTCCCTTAGGGATAGGGTGAGAAGTTCAGCCGTTTGTGTGGGACTCGGAGGAGAGCCGCTCCGCTGCTTCTTTGCGTAGAAAGGATCCAGTTGAGGTGGTTCGGGCATCTAGTAAGGATGCCACCTGGCCGCCTCCCTAGGGAGGTGTTCCAGGCAAGTCCAGCTGGGCGGAGGCCGCGGGCAGACCTAGGACCAGGTGGAGGGATTATATCTCCACACTGGCCTGGGAACGCCTTGGAATCCCCCAGTCAGAGCTGGTTAATGTGGCCCGGGAAAGGGAGGTTTGGGATGCCCTGTTGGAACTGCTACCTCCGCGACCCGACCCCGGACAAAGCGGATGAAGATGATGATGATGATAATGCACAGTTACATCATAATC